>FXXK01002644.1:1696-35492 GCA_900184695.1 Betula pendula
AATTGTAATTGGCAGATGGGCACATGGATTACTAAATTTTTTTGTATTCTAATAATTTATCGCAAGAAGCAGTCCCATGTTTTTGCCAATTGGTGCCAATTGGCCATGAGCAGTCCAGATAGATTCCAACAGTGTTGAAACTGCTCACCGGTCAAACCCCCCCTCCCTCTTGCGGTCTTGTTTTATTCCTGCTGAGAAGAAATTTGGTCCCTACCGAACAAGACAGATCTAGAATTGTAAACTCCACGCTACTCGCCACACACACAGCGGGGGTTTGAGATGGCAAGGATTTCTTCTTCGTCTGAGGAAGTGGAGGCAGAGGAGGAGAAGAAGAAGCAGCAGCAGCAGCCGCAGCAGAAGCAGAAGAAGAAGAAAGAGGCGTTGGGATGGATAGAATGGCTGAGAGGGTGGCTGTATTTGATGTACGAAATGCTGTTCCAGAGGATTATTGCCAGCCACTTGCAGAACCCTTTGCCTTTGCCTCCCGCCAACGATCTCTCCTGCATTGTCACCGGCTCCACCAGCGGTATCGGTCGCGAAATCGCCAGGTTCGGCGTCTCGCTTTTGTCGCTTGCCCGTACTAAATCAAAGCTCACCTCATTCATTATTACGAGGTTTTTGATTTTGATTTTTTTTTTTTGGGGAATTATTTTAATAGGCAGTTGGCAGAGGCAGGGGCGCACGTTGTGATGGCTGTGAGGAACACCAAAGCGGCACACGAATTGATCCAGAAATGGCAGACCGAATGGTCCGGAATGGGTCTCCCTCTCAATATCGAGGTAGTTGGCGAGGAAACCTCTTCTTTGCATCCTGCAACTTTCTGTGGTTGATTTTTTTTTTCATATTAGTCTGAGAATTGTTGATGCTAATACTTTTAGAGTTTTTGTCTTTTTAATTCGTGATGTGCCTACTATAATATGCTTTTCTGGAATATATAATCACTTTTTAAATTTTTTTTTTTTTAAATTTATTTATTAATGATGCTAATTGTATTGCTACGGCTGACATGATACCGTGGCTTTTGAAGGTGATGGAGCTTGATCTTCTCTCATTGGATTCTGTCGCTAGATTTGCTGAGGCATGGAATGCACGTATGGGACCTTTGCATGTTCTTATTAACAATGCGGGAATATTTTCCATTGGAGGTTCGTCTTTTAAATGCAATTTTTTGTTCCCACTCTATGTTTCCCTTTTCAGCAATATGGTGATCAGAACAGTAATTTGGTCAATTATTTGCATCAAATTGACCAAATTACTTTGAATCCTATCAGGTGACGTATTATTATATTATCTCTAGTTATAAAACTACTGCATTTTTTTTTATTGATAAATCAGTATTCATGGGCTGTATTTCTTAGGTAGGAAAAGATGTTGATTTCTTCTTTGGTAGTTATGTGTGGGTGAAATCTGAGTTTGGTACACAAGTTTTTTCTTGACATATTTGGAGGAAAAAAGACAAAAGGTCAAAAAAGTTTAATTTTTGCTGACCTCGCTGAATAATGACAAGCTAAGCTCAAGCTGGCTTTGCCATGCTCAACTTGAGCCTGAGTTGAGCTTGAAAGCTCCCTTTAGTTAATGGAACTGAGTCAAATAGCTGAAAGTTTTAATTTCAGCATGTGAGGGATTATATCACCTACCTTGACACAACTTGGGTTGAGCTTTGAGATTGCAATGAGATATGTGTGTATGTATATTTATGTTTTTTTGTTTTTTTGAATTGCTCAAACTATATGCCTTTTTCATTTGCTGCATCCCAAAAACAGCAGGTCTAAGCTCTGCACTTTCCTAGAAATTTCCTCTACCTTGTTGTACTTTCCTTACTATTTGACAATTTCCAATTTTGTTTCTCATTTTCGTGAAGCTGCTTTACCCATTTTGCTCAATGCACATGATCGGCATTTATATCCTTACTCTTTTGCAAGAGCAAATTGTTGTATCTGTTAAGTTTTTTAGCTGTTGTCGACTATTTGGGTGCTTTCCTATTAAGTGGTATGGTAAAAACGTTTTAACATAGTCTTTTGAAGTTGAATTGTTTATGATTTGGTTTTATCTATTAATGATATGCATTGACTTAATTGTATCCAGAGCCACAAAATTTTTCAAAAGATGGGTATGAAGCACACATGCAAGTGAATCATCTGGCTCCAGCATTGCTTTCAATATTGCTTTTGCCATCTCTTATCAGAGGCTCTCCATGTCGAATTATTAATATGAATTCCATTGTAAGTTCCACTGTTATCACACATACATATGCACACCCATACGCTTGATGCTTTATCGTGTAATTTGCAAAAATGAAAATGTACAATCTCTGGTAGATTCAGTCTTTATCTGTGATCTTTCTTTTTTTGTTTTCTGTTATTACAAGTTATTTCTTGGCAAAGCGCACAATTTTCCCAGTGCTGATGGTTGTTGTAATCTTGGTATCGCAACTAATCATGATTTCTTTCTAATTTTTACTTCTAATTCTTAATGGTATAAGTAACTATCTCCAATTTTAACAATTTTAGTTAGTGGGAGAACTGAGAAAAGAAAAGGGGAAAAAAAAAAAAAAATCCTAAGCTGTTTTGGATAAAATTTATCTCTGGACCCCACTAAACTGCCTCAAAACTTTCTTAGACCTCATGCTGGTGGTAAGATTTTAAGTGACCTTTCTATTACATACGTTATCTCTTACACCAATTCCTGTTCCCATTTGTTCCAGTTGTCAATTTACCTTTCTATTACAATTTGATTGTCCCATACTATTAGATGAAAACAAACAATAAACTTTGGCTTCTCTGCTACAACTCATGAAAATAAGCTTGATATAGCCATTGTATCTATGGAATGAAAATGCTTAAAAAACGGTTTCTGAAAAGAAAAATATAAAGACATGCTCTAGATAATGCTATATCATTGAGCTGTAGCTCAAATGGCACCTCTTCTCCCCCACAAGAATAAGGTTCAAGGGTGAGGTGCTGGAGTTACAATTACTGCATTTCTTTAAATGCATAATAGCATAGTTGGAGTGAACTTGTAATTTGTATTTTTTAGATATCCAAATTAAACTTACATGCAGCTCAAGGTTTAAATTATAGGCTGCTTAAATGATTATTTGCAAGTGCTAAGGTAATAAATTAGTAGTTAATACATGATTCATGTCAACCCTTTTCATAGGTTTACGTTCAGTTTATTTCTTTTAAGCCTGAGATTAACCTGTCCATTTTTCTTTCTGTAGATGCATCATGTTGGCTTTGTTGATGTAGAAGATATGAATGTTGTTTCTGGGAAAAGGAAATATACGAGCCTAGTGGGATACTCAAGCAGCAAGCTAGCACAGGTTCACTTTGAATTCAATATTTAATCCTTCAAATGTTTGATGGCCTGGAAAGTTTCTTGGATTTGCCTTTTTTTTTTTTTTTTCACACTTCATATCCTATTGGAATCTTGTGTTATCTATATTCTAGGTTGCTGTTTTAATTTAGATCCCTTATTCACATTTCAGGTGACTTATTTCTTTTGGACTATGAAACACTCTTTATTTTTCTTATCCCTACTTTCCCCGTGGATAAATACTGTTTAACTGTATAGTAATTAAAATTTTTAGGGTTAAATACTTTTTTGCCCCCGTAGTTGAATGACTTTTTTTTGTTTTTTTTGCCACCTTGGTTTCATTTTGTATTATAGATAGTACTTCGATTGTGGCTAAAGACGAAGATGGTACTTTCGTCCACATTCCGTCCAAAAATTTAACGGAATTCCACGTATCTCAATTTTTTAGACCTCATTAAATAAAAAAAATAAAAAAAAAAAAAAGAAAACTCAAAATTAAAAAACTTCAAATATCAAAAAAAAACTTAAAAAAAAAAAAAAGGGGTCTGGAGCCACCCCTTTGCAACCCTAGGGGATGGCCGGCCACCCCCATTTAAGGGCCGGTCTGGGGTGGTCGACCCACCCCAAAAGAGGAAAATGGGGGTGGCTCGGCACACCTTGTTTGGCCTAGGGGTGGTTTCAGTTACTCCCATTTTCCTTTTTGTTGAACCACCCCCAGGGCCTTGGAAGTGGTTTGGCCACCCCCACAGACCGGTTCAGACATTTTTTTGTGTTACATTAAATAGGTAATACTTTGACATAGGTATTAAAGCCTTTATTTTTTCTCAAAGTTTCATTGTATTCAAGATGGTACCTCGATTGTGGCTAAAAACAGATATGGCTACCCACATAAGTTCCAAAAAATTAACAGTAATAATACCAAGTAGTTATAAATAGCTTTAAACTAGACATGATAGCTTGACTCAGAGGGTGGCTCGAGCCACCCCTTTCCAACGCCCTAGGGGGTGGCCGAGCCACTCCCATCCCTGCCCTTGTCACCCCTAGGGCAAAATGGGATGGCTGGCCACCCCCTAGGGTTGGAAAGGGGTGGCTCGAGCCCAACCCCTCTGAGTCATAGCCACATGTCAGTATTTTAAGCTAACACTTGGAATTCCGTTAATTTTTTGGACTTAGGTACCATATCTGTTTTTAGCCACAATCGAGGTACCATCTATAATATAAAATGAAACTTTGGTAGCAAAAAATAAAGTCGTTAAACCACATGGGGTCAAAGGTATTTAACCCTAATTTTTAATGATGCTTTCAAGACATGCTTTGAGATGTGTCTTTGATGTAGGATAGATTTAGGGGATCTGTCTACTTGTCCTTTGTGGTGGACTGTATAAAGGAAAATTTGTGATTTCAGGGTTTGTCATGATGAGGGAAAGGTGTTGGTGTTTTTAGAATGTTTAGGGATTGATTTTGTGTCAAGTTTTAAGGCAAATGGATCCATTCTTGAATTAAACATGTTGCCAGATTATCTAGGCATGGCAGTTTCATCGGTTTGTTTTGATTTTGTTTTCTGATAGTGATTTGCTAGGGAAAGTATCTGGGGTTTTAAGGGTTTTAATAGATGTAAGAAAAGAGGTATGATTTAGTGTTGAATGAGAAGAGGGATAAATTAGTGGCCGTTCAGGGGCTGTGGAAAGTAACATGAACAGTGCACAAAGAAAAGAGAGAGAACCACACACCAAGATGTGCCAATATTCAAAATACTCAATATTTCATTAATCAAGTTTGAATTTTTTGAATACATTAAGCATTTATATGTACAGAGGCTCTCTTCATTGTGCTACTAGCATTAACAGATTCCTAAATTGACTTGTAAATTGAAGTTCTAACAAAATCTAATAGAAGGCCCTTAATACTATTAGAAATTTTTAGAATAATCTAGGCCAAACATGCTTGAGAAAATAACTTAGAAAAATAATATATATGCATGAATATTATGATATTTCAGATCTGCCCCCAGCATATTAAAAACTGACAACTCTCAAAATAATAAATCAATTTTTTTTTTTTTTTGATAAGTGATTGGCAAATATCATTATAAGCATAAAGGCGCCCCTAAGTACACAAGAGGAAACATCTAACTAGAAGGAGCAAAAAGAACAATGAAATCACTATAACTGAAAAATAATAAATCAATCTAAGAACTGTTTTACTCCTAGGCACCTATAACATCAGCTTTAAAACCATATAGGTTTTTGTTTAATTGGGATGTCATGTAGGCCTCACACTCGAAAAGCTGCAAGTTACCAAAACTGAAACTCAGTCTAAGGACAACAACTTCACATTTCTTCCATGGCTACATCAGTCTCACAGTGAGACACAGAAATGCCAAAATCATTAGTAATCAAGGGGCTTCCCATTTAAGCATACAATTAATGGGTGGATGTGTACTTGTCTTATATTTTGTAATGCTTTTAAATGTGTAAGCTGTGTGGGACTGCTGAAATTTATTCAAAAACTTAGAAATCATGACAAACAAAGAGACAGACACTCAGCCGCAAAGGCCCATCTCCCTTCCTGACTTTGGCCACAAAGGCTAACGCTGACTATAGTTAATGACTTGTTGGACAGTTCTGTCAATATATTGTATTATTAGTTTATTTTCGTTGATCCACTACTACTACTAATATTCTAATACTAATAATAGTACTGGTAATAACAGTAACATTGCCAATATAGTAATAAGAAAAGCAATCCATCATTCAGTATAACTTAAAATTTCCAAATGCTAACTCAGCTTACCATGGACAAAATTGCCATGGCTTACGTCTCTTTTGGAATGCAACCCCTCTTTGCATTATGTAGATAATATGGAGAGAAAAATAACCACACTTTTAATGGCGTAGAGCTGCCTATTGAGCTGAAATTTTAATGATCCTTGTATGAATAGTCACATGCTTTTGGAACTACATTTATTCCTGCTTTTGTAGATTCTATGGATGTTTTAAAGCTTAGATTGTAATTCTTTAGGAAACCTTTGTACTTCCTGCAATTGGCAAGGTTTATCCTCTTTCTGTTAAAATATTTATTACTTAAAAGTAATGGGAACTAAGCAGAAAATTAGTGCATCTATCTGAATGTACTTTACTTTTGCTTCAGGAACATATGTCTGGGTTCCGTGTAATAATGAACATGTTAATGAAGTCATTAGAAATAAGCAGAACAAGTTACAAGTTAACATACATATTAATCTGTAAAAAGAAGTCCGTCAGAGCTTCATCAAGGCTTGTGGGAAGAGGGTTTCTTTTTTCTTCTGTGGTTTAATTAGCAGATTTCATATAACTAACACCCTCAAGTACCTGTGCAGCAGTAGCCAGTTGGTCATGCTTATCTACTTTTTATACTTTGTTACCTTTCTTAGTCAATTTTCAGTGTTATCATAAATATTCCTCTTTCATACTCATTAATCTTATCTTAAGCCAAAAGCTTGTTCAGTTGTGGTTGCACTCCTAGAAGTACTTGCATAAATTACCAGAATTATTCTCCCTTTTTTTCTCCCCCCGTGGTTATTATATGTTTGCAACATATTGTTTATCACTTCAGCATTTTTATAATAGGCATTGCCATCTGTTTAGTTGCATAAAATGATCTAACCAACAAATAATCTCCTTTTTTTAAAAAACTTGTTGACCTAGGTTTTTTCCTGAATTTATTGACCCTAGTTTGGAGGGATAAGTTGATTCGTCCAATAGAGCTCTATTTGTTTGATCTAGTTAGGGGGTGTTACTGAGAAAAAAATTAGAAATAAGCCACTACCCAATGAAATGGTGGTTTACTGCTGGTACATTGAGTGAAGAGCTCTCCAGTGTGTAGAGCTCAAGTTATGCAGATGCATAGTTGCACAAGCCAGATCAACATCATGACAAGAGTACTCTTGAAATTCTTAGGCCAACCATAATTGGTCTAGTGTCTGGATTCATATGGTGGTATAACACTCAACAGCAGCTTTCCAGCTGGCTAACAAAGAAAGAAAATGGGTTTTTTTTGTATTTTTTCTGTTTTCAACCTCGTTTCTTCTAGTTGATATTCCTATATTGTGAATGCTAATAGTTTGGAAAGAATATATATACTATTTTTGGACTGCGAAGTGTTGTGCTCTCCCATTACGGAGGGGGGTTTGGGTGTATGCTTTCAATCAATCTTTGCTAGGACATGGCTTTGGGAGCATGGGAGGAACCAAATCACCTCTGGATATAGGTTACTCCTGTAAAATGTGGAAATCTGGGGTCATTGGACAACTGCATTGGTGAGGATCTAATGGGACCAAGTTTGTGGAAGAGCATAAGGACTGGTTGAGTTGCTATCTAAACTTGTTTATTTTTAAGGTGGAAGATGGTGGTAGGGTATGTTTTTCATATGATATTTGGCACAGGGATGTAGGACTGGAGAATCAATTTCCTGATCTTTCTCTGATAGAAAAGAAGAAGGATTGTTCTGTAGCTTGACATTTTGAAACATCTGGAGTGGGTTTTAAGTTTAAAATTCTTGAGACCCTTTTAGTATTAGGAGTTAGAGACAGTCAATTCCCTACTTGATCTGTTATACTCAAACCTGCCTTCTAGAGGAGATCATTATATGTTTGGAGGTTGTCTTGGACAGGAAGATTTGTGGTATGCTCTTATGAAGCTTTGAAAGGGAGTGCAGTTGGCAGGTTCCTTGGAAGAGCATTTGTGTGAAAAGGTCCCATGTAAACTAGCATTTTCTGTATGGACAGTGGTTTTGGGTGAAATTGAGTGTTAATAATCTTGGGGAAGGAAGGAATAGCAATTGTGGAATGGTGCTGAATTGTCAGAATAGCAGTGAGACAGTAAATGCTCTCTTATTACGTTGTACTGTTGCAAGGGAACAGTGGTCACTTGTTGCTATCCTTAACCAGAGTGCATTGGGTGATGTCTAGGATGGTTGTGGAGGTTCTATCATGTTGAAAAGATAGATTTGATTGTCATGAGACTACTTAGATTTGGAAGGCGGTTCCTCTTTTTATTATGTGGATGCTTTGGCAAGACAGGAATCACCACGATTTCAATGATGTCAAGCTTAACCTTGCTTAAGCCTATGTTCATAAGGTCTTTGTACGATTGGATGATTATGGCATTAGGCAGCCACGATATTCATTCTTTTCTGGATTTTATTTCTCTTTTGAATCTTAGAATGTAATTTCTTGGAGGATATAGTGTACACCTCCTGTGTACTTCTTTCCACCTTTTATTGACAAAATTTCTACTACTTATCAGAAAATGATGTATTTAGTTTTTATGCTTTTTGGCATTGAATGCTGCTGGTTTCCTTTTGTTTTAATTTCTATGATTTTGAAAATTTAGAGATTTTTTTAACTTCCAGCCATATGCATCTGCTGTAAGGGGTCTAATGTTTGCCATCATTTGTACCTTTAGCTTGAATTTGCAATCGATGAAATCATAGGTCCTAATTCCAGTAGAATTAGAGGTAGCTAGCACCCTATAGTTATGTGTATACTCCTGGGACCTGCTAATGCAGTAATTGATGCTCCTGATGAAGTTTGTTATCAATTCTAACCTTGGGTTTAAGGCCTAGACTTCTTCTTCAATTGCATAGCCACTTCCAAACACAGATGACACGGTTCCTATACTAAAAAACTTTTCATTCTTTTAGTGATTATTCTACATGAAGCATTTATCCTAACATTTAAAAACCTTTAATTTGGCTGCTGCCAGAATCACTTGCAATATGTGTGCCTTAATGACAGGAGACAGTAATTAGGCTTTATGGAAAGGTCAATCGTACCTTACTTTTGATATTGTAGATTGTATTGTAGGTTGGCCTTTTTCCAATATCTTAAAATTTTGTAGTTAAACTGTAATAGAAGTTTTCTGTTCTCATCCACTTCATCCTGATTAAGCCACCATTCCCTTTGTTTTTCTTGGCCTTATACATCTCTGTTGATGCTCTTAAGACTTGTTTACCGACCACAACCAAAGAACTATCATTTTGTTGACAGAGAGTTATCTATCTTTTGACATGGTGACAGTATCGCACACTGCAGCTAAAATTTTTTTTAGACATAGGACTATACATGTCTTTTCGAGTATCAAGTATTTAATTAGCTGGGCTTGCATATTTCTTTGTAAGCAGAAGAAGCAAACAATTATAGGATTTCTGGAAATCATTTGTTTTTTGATAATGATGCATTGTGCCGGCATAATTCTGCACGTTTTTCATTTAAGTCAAGCTTACCGTTTGATGAGTGTCCAAATAAGTGGATACAAGAGACACAAGAGCTGTTGCCTCAAGTCTCAACACAGCAAATTTTGAGTAGAAGTGTCCCACAAATCCTAATGGATTTTTAAAGTTCTTTTTATCTTGGTAATTCAGGTCTGCTGTTCGATTGTAGAAAATTGTTTCCATTTCTGTCAGCTTGAGCTGTCACGTGGAATCAGGTACGAACATCACATGTGGGCATGTGTCGAGGTGTTTTGTGTCATCGACCTGAATAAATCATTTATGTTTACTATGGTGTTTGAGGACTAGAAGAGTGTATTTGTGATGTTGTTTGTAAGGACAATTTATGTGTTGTTTTATCGCCAGTGAACTTTAACTCAAATGGCACCTTTTATTCCCCCCGGCCTCCCAAGAATAGAATGGAGTGGTCATGTTTTCAAAACTCACCGGGCATATATAACTTATCCATCAATTAGAGAAAAAAGGTGTCAATTATCTGATGTACTTGAGTGCTCCTTTTGGCAATAAAATTTGTAATCGAAAAAAAAAAGTTCTTGATACTAGGGTTAACAAAGTAATCCTTTTTCTTTTTCAGTTTCGGCTCTGGTCATTGTTAGCTTCTTAAACCTGAATATCAGTTCTTAAGGCCACAGAATCATACATAGTGAAAAGTGAATTATTGAAAACAATGAATTAAAATGGTCGCTTTTTTATTGTTATTTTTTTATTGCAGGTTATGTTTAGCAGTGTTCTCCATAAGCGGCTACCTGCTGAAGCTGGCATTAGTGTAATATGTGTATCTCCTGGAATTGTCCAAACAAATGTTGTAAGTCTCTTGTAGGATTTCAACCTCTTATCTATATAGCATCTCATTATGTTTCCAGATATGCATTTTCCTCAACATAAACTATAACATGCACCTACCTACCCACACCCCCTGACACAGGCACACATTTTGATGGGTTTTATGATAGGAGTAGTAATGTTGGGGTTTCTTTCTTTCTTTGATAGGTAAACGGAATTCATTAAAAAGCGCAAAGGTGCAACGTAATTACACATGAAGTATAAAAGAGAAACATCTGGCTAAAAAAAAAAAATGTAGAAAATCATGAAAGCTAGAAAAATGAAAGCAATCAATGGCAGCTGTCCAACGATAGAGTATTGAGAAAGAACACCTTTAATTCCACCATTGTCCTCTTAAGTCTTCAAAACTATGACAATTTCCTTTTCTCTAAAGACACCAAATTAAGCATGTTGGAACCATCTTTCACATTGCTGCACAATGAGAACAACCAAAGAGCCCTCGCCAATAGGTGAAGAGATCTACCACTCTTTAAGGCATGACCCAATCTAACCCAAAGAGGCTAAAAATAGTATGCCATATAGTACAGGCAATTTCACAGGGGAATAAGAGATGATCAATGGATTCCCCACTCTCCTTGCACATGCAGCATTAATCTACCACCATGATATGCCGCTTCCTTAGGTTATCCGTAGTGAGAATCCTCCCTAACGTTGTTGTCAAAGCAAAGAATGCCATTCTTAAAAAGACTTTATTCTACCAAATACTCCTCTTAAGAAAATGAGTACTATCACGGGAAATTAGGACATTGTAGAATAATCTAACATTGAACAACCCTCTTTTAGAAGAGACCCAACGTAGCTTGTCTTCACCCCCCCTGCTCTCAAATGGAAGGAGTAAAACAGATTAAAGAACAAGATAAAGTTTACGTTCCACTGATGAGTCACTAGAAAGTACCACATGATTAGCCATGGAAGCATCCTTAAAACAAGTAATTCTGAATAACTCTGGAACAACTACCTTAAGGGTTTGATCCCCACACCACTTGTAATACCAAAATTTAATTTTTGGGTCATCATCAAATTTAGTATGACAAGAAAATTTCTCCTAACCCCTCTTGATGTTTTTCCAAAGACCCACTCCATACAACCCATGAACATCATTAGAACACCACCCACCCCACGAGTTGCTGTATTTAAGATCCATTACCATCCTCAACAGAGTTTCTATTTCATGTACATTGTGCCAAAGCCACTTCCCCAATAGAGTTCAATTAAACATAAGTAAATTTTGGACACCTAACCCCCTAGAGATCAGAGAATAAACTTTAGACCAGCTTACCGGATGAAACATGAACTCCTCACCAACACCAACCCACAAGAAGTCCCATTGTAGCTTCTCTATATGGTTGGCTACACCAGTAGGAAGAGAAAAAATAGATATAAAGTAAGTAGACAAATTAGATAAAGTGCTCTTAGTCAAGGTAAACTCTCACCCTTCGACAAGTACATTCTTTTCCATCCAGGAAAATGGTGCTATTTTCTCTATAATGCCATTCCAGGTAGATTTGTTCTTAAAAGAGGCTCCCAATGAAAGACCTAGGTACTTCATAGGCAAAGACAAGACCCTGCAATGTAGAATACTAGCCAATTCTTCAACATGAGAATCGAGGAGTGCGTTTTGATGAGTTTTTGAAAAGGGTCTTCAGTGTTTGGAAATTGAGAAGTGTTTTATGCAGTACACATCTGAAAACTTGTTTGAAAAGTGTTTCTGAAAGAAAAAAACTGAAATTGTTTGGATGTAATATTGAAAACAATTTTTCAAAATATAAAGAAACAAAACAAAAATTAAAGATTATTGAATCCTTCCTAAGCCTTACACTTTTTAATGAGAGTGATTACTTAAAAAAGTTTCTATTTTTATCTTGAGAAAATATTATGGAATCCTTTTATACTTATCTGATTTTGACTTTTAGACCATAAATTTAATACTTGAGTTCACAATAATTTTAAATTTGAAACTTTCCTCCCTTTTTTGTCAAATAAATAAATAAATAGATAAAAACACAATTATATCTCTCCCATTATAAACAAAATGAGCTTCCCCCTAGAGAGAGAAGCTCTCCCCTCTCTCTAGAAACTAAACCCTAAATCTCTCTTCCTCACCGCCTCCTAAGCTCCCCTCCACTCCACCTCCTTGGGGAGGAGGGTTGGCTCTCCTCCCTCCTCCCCCCCCTTCTCTGTTTTCTTTTTCTTACTTTGGTTTTTCCGGCCATCAGCAGCTGCGCCGACTACCACCGCCGCTCCACGCCTTGCGCTGCCTCAGCTTCGCCGTGCGTCGCTGCGTTCTCCGGCGTACCTCCCCTCCAGCGCGTTCTCCGGCGTGTCGCAGATCAGCCGCTGGCGCTCCAGTCCCGCCCCTCCGCCACTCTCCAGCTCCGCCACGCACTTCCTCCCGCTTCGCCGGCCTCCCCGCTTCACGCTGCTTCCTCCAGCGCCTCCGGCCGCTCCACGCGCCGACGCGAGATGTCCAGATCTGGTTTTTCCAAACCAGATCTGGCATCTTCCGTCGCGTTCCTCCACCAACGCGCCTCGCCTGCCGCCTCTCCGTCCTCCTTGCGTCACATCGCTGCTGTCTGCGCCCTCTGGATGTATTTCGCCGGCGCGTGGTCTCCACGCGCCGGCGAGTGGTCTGCTCTCGCCGGCGCGTGGTCTGCACGCGCCTCTCCGACGCCGCCCTCCACCTCCGCAGCTGCTGAAGGGTTTGGGTTTTAGGTTTTTTTTGAAATTTTGTTTTGGGTTTTAGGGTTTTTTTTTTTTTTTTTTTTTTGTAATTTTATGGTTTTCTGTATTTCTTGGTTTTGGCCTGCATGTGGGTTTTGCTTCGGGTTTGGGGCTCGAGGTTTCCAGCTTGTAGGTTTGGGCCTCGGGTTTTGGGCCGAGGGGTTCCTGCTTGTTGTTTGGCTTCGGGTTTAGGGCTCTGTTTTCCTGCATGTAGGGTTTGGTTTTAGGTATTTGCGCCTGCTTGTGGGTTTGGCAGCGGTTTTAGGCTCGAGGGTCCTGCATGTGGTTTGGGCTCGAGTTTTGGGCTCGAGGGTCCTGCATGTGGGTTTGGGCTTCGGTTTAGGACTCGTTGGATTCCTGCTTGTAAGGTTTGGGCTTTGGTTGTTGGTTGTGGTGTTTTGGGTCTTCGGTTCTTAGGGTTTGGCGTTTGTGCCTCGTTTGTATACTGCCTGTGTACTTTTTGGGCGCCTTACGCTTTTAATAAAATTACTTACTTATCAAAAAAAATATCTCTCCCATTTAAAAAATTTTGAAAAAGAAAAAAGAGTCTGGGTTCTGACCCGACCATGGTGGTTGGGGGCAGAGTGCCAGCCACCGCGGCGTCTAGGTATGACCCGGCCGCGGCGGTTGGGCGACCCAACCCATGGCCATGGCTAGGTTGTGCCCAGTCACTACAGCTGGGTAACTAACCATGGCCATGGCTTGGTCACCTAGCCACATATCCTTTTTTTTTTCTTTTAATGTTTTTAGAAAGAGCTAACCATTTCTTTTTTTTTAAAAAAAAAAAAAAAGAGCATAACCATTTCAAAAGTGTTTTTACTTGTTTTTGAAAAACTGAGCATGTGTTTTGAAAAAAAAATTTTATGAAAGTGGGAAGTTTTCTAAAACTGTTTTGTTCTTAATTTGTGTTGAGTTTTAAAGTGTTTTTGGAAACATAAGACTAAAAAAGTGTTTTCTTGGGGGACCACATTTGAAAACTTGTTTGGATAACTAATATTTGAAAAGTATTTTTTGTGTTTAAGGTTAAAACACAGTTTAAACAGCCAACCAAACAAGGTGGAGGAATCTGCTTGCTGGAAATTCTGGACAGCAACAGGATTTAGATTTTAGGTTGTTCTAAGCGGTTATTTGGTGGCAAATGGTTGGGAAAAGTATCTTGGCTTTTGCAGTTTGGATAATCAAAGGGAAGGGGTTTGATTGGGGATTGAGAAGAGAGAAGAAAAGAGGGTGTTTCTTGTACATTTCTCTACCCCTTCTTAGGCGGTCCTTTGTATACTTTCTGTGTACAGGGCTGCGCGTCTGCTTTGCGCTTTTAATATATTTTCTCTTACTCATCAAAAAAAAAAAGAGAGAGAAGAAAAGAGGGTTTGTTGCCGATCAGGGGCTGTGTGAATATTAGTGTAAAAAGTAACAGTACACCGAAGAAAAGGAAGAAGAGAGAGAAAAGAACTCACTAAGACCAATGTACCTCAATACTCAAAGATTCACTTTTCCTTTAATCAAAGCTCTGAAGTGTTTGAGTATGATTGAGTTTTGAATATAAGGACTCTTTCTTGTACTAGTAGCATTTGTTCTCCTAATTTGACCAGTAAACTGAAGGCATAATAAAACCCAAACAAACACCAACTATGACTCAAAGGAAAGGAAATAAACAAGACATTTTTTTTTTAAAGTAATTGAAATATCATTAAAAGCATAAAGCGCCACCCATGTATACAGGAAGTATACAAGAGAAACGCCTAAGTAAGAATAGAAAAAAATACAAAAAACTCATTAAAACTAATCACTAAGGGAGCTAAAAACGCAGTTGTCTAAGTAAAAAGAGAATAAAAGTAGAGGGACTTAAGCTCCTCTAACGTCCTCTCTCGGTCCTCGAACATTTCTATTATTTTATTTCCTCCATAGGCATCATAAAAGGCAAGAGGGCAGCATCTTCTACACAACCGCACTCCGAGAGCGTCCACCCGTCCACTAGCAGGCAAACAAATCAACCACCCGACTATGCATAACCTAGGACAACCCAAAACAACTAAAGATAGCATTCCATAAGGTGCAGATAACCTCACAATGGAGAAGAAGATGGTCCACGGACTCTCCATTCCTTTTGCACATACAACACCTATCGACCACAATGACATGTTTCCTAAGATTGTCCATAGTAAGAATCTTTCCTAAAGCCATCGAACAAGCGAAAAAAAAAGCTTCTCGCAAGAACCTTGGTCCACCAAATACTATTTCAAGGAAAAGGCAAGACATCTTTAAAAGCAAGGACCTAGTAAAAGGGGGTAACATCAAACATCGCTTTGTGTGAAGGAGCCCACCAAAGCTTGTCTTCCCCTTTCCATCTCCTAGAAGATTCTAGACAAAAGTAAATTACCAAAATACCCTTAAGTTCTTTTGCTCATTACAAACATCAACCATAACTTATAAAATAAAAGCCCAAATTAAAAACTGATTCAACGGTGAGCTCCCAAATGACAAAACCTCTAAACCATTGGATTCTTGATCCAATTGAGAGTCGCCTGTTGACCCCACAAAATAGATCTTGAAATAGATGAAATTGTGAAGCGTAGCTAAGTGTCCTTTTTTTTTTTAATTATATATATATATATTCATTTCCCTCTCAGAACCACTAGTCATGCCAAAAGCTTATCCTGGAATCGTCCCCCCACCTCAAATCTGGTAAAACTTGAAAGTTTTTCCCCCCTTCTTGATATTCTTCCACAACCCCACCCTAAACGCTTCTGCAGGCTCTAGGTAGCACACCCTCCCCATAAATTGCTAGATTTAGAGTCCGCCGCTACTCTCCACCAATCCTCTCCTCAAGCCCATAGCGCCACAACCATTTTTTAAGAGAGCGCGATTAAACACCATCAAATTCCTAATACCCAACCCTCCCTTAAAGATCGGTGAACAAACCTTAGACCAACTCACCAAGTGATGTTTGTATTCTTCACCTAACCCACCCCACAAAAAATGACACTAGATCTTCTCAATGCAGTTAGCAACACTTGCTGGAATAGAGGAGAGGGACATGTAATACGTAGGCATATTAGCGAGGGTACTCTTGATGAGGGTAACCCTTTCATTCTTGGACAAATACATAATTTTCTAATTGGCCAACCAATGTTCCAGTTTCTCAATAAAGCTGTCCCATATATGCTTAGCCTTGTAGGAGGCCCCCAACACATACGTAGGTATGTGTTTTTATAATTGTCAAATATTCCAGACTTCAAAATTTTACAGTGACAAACAAATTCATTCAAGTCTTTGATATTTGTGCTCAGGAGAAAAAAAAAAGTCTTTGATATTGTACTTGTGGATTCAATAAAGTACTCATCTGACATTGCATGCTATCCACCGTATTATGGGGTCATTCAAAGCATCCCTCCAAACTATATGTTTTTGCGATGAACACTCTAATTCAAGATTAATTTGCAATACCCACCTCATTGCTGAAATTAGTGTCAAAATTGATAGATTAATGAACATAAATTCACAATATCAATCCCGCTAATCAGTTAATTTTGACCCTGATTTGGATGATATGTTGGATATTGCAAATTAATTTTGAAATAGTGTGTTGATTGCAAAAATCTATAATTTAGAGGGACATTGTAGTATTTTATAGATTTGGCGTCTTCAGTCTCGAAGTTAACTAGTCATTTGGTTGAGTATAGATCATTTCATTCTTGTTTGGGTTTAGTTTCAATTTTCTTTTAATATGGTTTACTGGACTGTGGCACCATCTTTTCTAGTCTAATTGTAAAAAATGGCCTTTCTTTGTTGTGGTTTATCTTTTGCTTGAATCTTAGCTTGTTCGTGTTTAGACTCTGGTATTTTGCGCCCTCTGATAATTGCCCAAATGTTTTCAACTTTTAAAATAGGTCAAACAAGGTTGGTATGCTTCTTCTCTTTAACAAGTCCATTATATTTCAACTCTATGTATTATTTGTAGTTTAGCAAAAAGCTCTGCCTACCATTTTTTTTCCCCTGGAAGCGCAGCAACACTGAGATCCAGTGACAAAACTAACAGAAGGTAATACAAACGTAAGAGATATTATGTTGTTGGCTACCTCCATTGATGAGAAGAGAAGGAATGTTGTAGAGTAATTACCAAAAGAATGCCTAAATAAGCTTAATGTTTCATTGTTTCTAGGACCTCCTCCCTTCTAATTGAACAGTTTTGGCAAGTTTTAATAAACATGCCTTGCCATCATGTTGGCTGAAAGAACCTCACCAATTAGTTTATGCGTGATGGTTAAAGTATCCAATGTGATGCTTACCGCTTAAAATTTTTAAAGTGAATATCTAGGGGGCACCTTGCTATAAATTTGTGGACCTCAAAAATATAGTGTGGGACCCATGTAAGGGCCCTCATGGAACAATGTAGGATATGCTTATATATACCAGCCAACCGTTTGATTTTGAGGATAGCTCAGAAGAAGTCAAAGTAAGAGGTTCTCTTGATAATCTGTTACTTCACAAAGTTTCACAAATAGCTCGAAATGTTGGTTTTGTAATTTCAAAATGTTGCCGAGTTGCATCTATTCATCTATCTTATCCTTTTAGCTTTATTTAATTTCAGGCAAGAGATCTTCCCAAGATTGTTCAAGCTGCTTATCATCTGATACCCTATTTTATTTTTAATGCTCAAGAAGGTGAGTCTTCTGAATGCTAGTACAACTGTTTCATCTTCTCATTTGTATAGGATAATTGAGACATCTTTGAGCATGTTGTTTTTAATCCTTATTGAGACATTAATCTCTTCTGATTTCGTAGTTGTAAATAATTCATCCAGAGTTGGTACTAACATTATTTACTTGAACTCTTCCCCTTTATGTTATTTCTCTCCCCATCAAACACCATGGGCTCCATTTTGACTCATCTATGAGTGAGCATATAGTTAAAGAGGAGTTGGTTGATGGTAATTTATAAGCATAGATATTTTTCTAAAGGAGACATATGTTTCTTTTGCAAGTTGGCTATGCACAAGTATCAAGAACAAGTCTTTAAAGACGCCTAGGAGACACCTTAGACATGGCTTAATTCGTTTTAGATGTGGGTACAATTGAACATTTAAAACAGTAGGAAAATCCAAGAAAGAATAACTGTGGAAACTGCTTAGATCTTGCAGCTAGTCATACAATGATCTTAGAAATAAGAACTTAAGTAAGTTGATGTTAAGTTGAACAGTATTACAGGTACAATAATTCCTTCCACTCCAAATTGTTGACATAATCAAAAGCAGAAGTGTACAAACCGAACCACTCTCATGACAACCAATCCTCTCTTTCCACCCTATCAGTACCTCCACAACATCCTAGGCATAAACCGGTGTATCCCCCAAATAATGGTTAGTTTAGTGACAACAACTTGCTCACCACTGTAGAATGTAATGGGTGATGTTCTACTGTCACATCATTAAATCATGATAGAACTCAAATGAATTCATTTTAGCAGAATTCAGTTCAGTTTATTTGTAATTGAATTCTCTTCTTTGGAACTGAACTGAGATCAAATTAATTCAAATTCCTTTGTCGGTGTGTGTGTGCACTTTAGGGTGGCACCAGGGGTGGGGATGGGCATTATTTCTATGATGTGGCAGAATGGGCCATAATAACAGATGTTGATGAGGTGTCCTACAGTGCACCACACCCCAAACAACAGAGAAGTTTAATATGTTTACAATCAGAGGAAGACTACCTGTGCCAATCTTTCTGTCTCTCTCTCTAGAAAATCAGTCAGGCCATCTCTGCCAGGCAGCCCCCACTCTGGGTGGAGTAAAAATTTATTTGGATTAGCATTCTCATGAGCGAGTGGGAAGAGAAGTAAAAATTTATTTATTTCTTGCCAAATCTGATGGATTTTATTTGGATTTGAATACCGTGGACTAGCAAATTTTGGTTGCAACTAAATTGAATTTTATAGTTTTTGGATTTGAATACTGTGGACTAGTAATAGTAAACACATGATTTTGATAGAATTCAGTTCCATTGAATTAGATTCTTGGTTCTGTGTGGTCACAGAATGAGCTAGAGAAAAGAAGTGAGGTCTTCACATGAAACAATAATAGTGAGGAGAACTATTTAAAAACTTTCACTACTAGCAAGAATAGAGATTGATTTCAAAACTTGATCTTTTCTGGATTACCATTCACTCGAGTTACTAATTTTTGTTATAGATAAAATTCATCAAATTGTGATGTTTGTCATATATATTATATATTATAAATATATATAATATCTAATAATTAATTGTTGTCTCCCAGTCTATCCTAATTTGCCATGTTGCCATGTCTCTGTCATTTTGTTTGTCCTATTTCACTGTCAATCCTACATACAGGCATGTGTAGGATGCTTAGGCAAATGAACAGGTGCCAGGGATGAGCTTAACTGTTCTCACCTAGCCACATGAGGGCATAGGCGCACATGTTGGAATTTAAGTTGGTTAGATAAAAGTTGGTTTCACATCTAACTGGAGATATATCCATGGATATTCGTTAGTGGGAGTGTGCTTTAAACTGTGTAGTGAATGCAAGGCAAAAAGCCACATGGTTTTTTTTTTTTTTCATTTTTTGAGTATCACATCTCGTGTTATGCCCTAGAAAATCCTTCTATTTCTGTTTCCAAATGAAGTGCTTGGTAAAACAAGAGATTTGCCACAGTGAACACCCCTTAGAGGACCAATCTTTCTAGCTCCATCGATCAACCAATTATCTTTGAGACTACACATTATCCAAGATGTGCCAAATTTTTCCAGCAATCTTTTATCAATTCTCATTCATGAAAGGGGTAGTATGCGATACATGCCTCCCAGATTCCACAGTAACCTTACACGGATCAAACCTATTAGAGCTCTTCCACCTTGCTATAGGTTGTAAATTCTCATCCAAAATCATTTACTGTATGAAGGGATTCTTAAGTAGCGAGAAAAAAAAAAAAAGTCTTTCATTTACCCCAAGAAAAGAATATCCCAAAAAAGGCAAGCCTCATATACTGTAGTTTGAGTGCTTCGTTTGGGCTTTGGTCAAAAGGCTTTGGGTGTGATGTGGGTTCAGGTGTGTGTGCTTGTTGGGCTTGAGGGCTTTTCGGGTTTTGTGGGTTTCTTTTTATTGTTTTGTTCAGTTTTTTGTTTGGTATTTCATGTGTATACTGCCTGTGTATTTAGGGGTGCCATACGCTTTTTATAAAATTTTTATTACTAATAAAAAAATAAATTAAAAGAAAATGAATGTCCCATAACCAAGAAATACAAACTAACCTTGTCATGAATCACTACTACTGCAGGTTCAAGGAGTGCTCTTTTTGCGGCCACAGATCCTCAGGTTCCAGAGTACTGTGAATTGCTGAAAGCAGATGAGTGGCCTGTTTGTGCTTTCCTTTCTTCTGATTGCCGTCCAACAAATCCTTCAGAGGAAGCACACAGCCTTGAGACTTCGTACCAAGTGTGGGAGAAGACATTAGAGATGATCGGACTCCCCACCGATGCTGTGGAGAGGCTTCTACAAGGAGAAGAAGTTCAATGCCGATATGGGGTGTAGTTTATTTCATCTGTCACACTATGAAACCCTAAATCATATTCAAAGGGTGCACACTTAATTCTCGTCCAAGACGCCATTAAGGGTGGTTTCTTGATTGATTGCGAAGTGATGGCCATTCTCTTATGAAGTGGAGGGGAAAACTGATGTGCCTTTCATTCTGGTGGCATTTGATCTTAGTTGGTCTGGTCGTGTCCCTACTTGGTTCAGTTGTTGTATACTGAAGTTGTGAATACCAGTCTTTATATATTGGGGCAATGCTAACAACACAAGAAGCAGCTAGAATTCCACTACGTCTCTATGGTTATGAATGCCATAAATATTTCTACAATCTATGTGAGCTCAACTAACCTCTTGAATAGATTTAGCAACTTCGTTGGAGCTGTGATTTTACGAGTATGACTTCATTCTATTGTTACAGCATTGGGCAAAATGTACGATTAAGAGCTTCAAGTTACAAAAGTTTTCAGTGGGAAGGTATTTTGCTTTTCTTTTTCTTTTTTTATTTTTTTTATTTATTTTTTTAATTTTATGGTGGTGAACGAAGGCTTTGGCTGCCACAATCAAATCGGATCCGAAGGCTAGGCCCAATTGGTCGGACAAGGATCCTCTCCACTTCATTTGAAATTAATAGTATTTTTGTCATGGTCAAGATTTAAAGTTGATATATTTAATAGGTGTACATAATGTCAATTTTGATACGTCTTTTAAAAAATTTAAATAATACATTGTTAGATACACTAACTTTAAATATCGACCATAAAATGGAGAGGATCCTTGTCCCAATTAGTCGACCGGGAAAAGAGTTAATTTCATTTACCTTCCTGAATCGTCACGACTTTTGTAATGTCCTTCTCAAATTTTAAAACCTCTCAATTTGGTGTATTCAAGTTTGAATTTTTTGTAATGTCTTCCTTCCGTTAGCCAATTTTGTCAAGTCAAGCGATCAAAGGGGTAAAATGACTTTTATGCCCTTAACTTTTAAAGAAAATTACAAATTTATCCTTACTTTCGAATAAAAAATTATTTTTTTAATTAAAAAAAAAATCCCATGGGTGTGACCCAAATGTGGGTATGCTATCCTACGGCCGTGGGTCTGGTTGTGACCTACGCTGGGTCACAAAGTGACCTACATTGGGTCACTACTAGACCCCACCGTGGGTCACTTTTTAAAAAAAAATAGAAAATTAAAAAAAAAAATTAAGGGTATTTAGATAATTTAATATCCTTCCGTTAGGATTAACAGAAAATTATAATAGAGGAGGGACATTGAAAAAAAATTAAAATTTTGATACATTAAATTAAGATGTTTTGAAATTTGAAGAGACATTACAAAAGTCATGACAATTTAAAGGATAAGTGAGGTCAATTGAAAATTAGGAAGAAAAATGGCATGGCCAATAGATCAAAGTGGCTAATGAAATTGAACATATAAAGGAAATGATTGAACGGCATCTATAGAATATGGAGTATACAGCATGTATACTCCTACATAATGAATGAATCCGTACATTTGAACCTTGTAAGTATATCGCGTCGTACAATACTAATTATACGATATGTGTTTTTGTGGGCTAGATTGTTCAATAGCAGTGTCTCAATTCTCAAGGGGTTAAAGGGTTTCTGATGTAGTGCATTTTCCATATGTTCTGTATTGTTTTTCTTTATATAGTGTTGTTGCTATTAAAGTATAATTACCAGCCTTTTGTAATGAGTTTTTGACAATTGTAAAATGTTTTCATTGTCAATAACAAAGCCTAGATTCAGCTCTCTTTGATTTTCCATATCGTTCCTCCATAAATCCTAGATCTCTCTTTCTTCTTCAATCTGAATGCTGGAAGCATCATTTTGGTATCAAAGCATCAGGCCTTGGTTAAGCTTTTTGGCATGTTGAAAATTAATATGCCCTCATATCTAGGGCTGACTCGATAGATTTTAAGGTAAACAGCGACAAATTTAAGTGAGAATTTTTTTATATTTAAGTATTAATTTTATTTTTAGTTTTTTTTTTGTAACTTAAAAATCCATTATTCTCCTTTTTTTTTTCTCTTAATTTTATCCAAACATCACGTAGAATTCATCTATGTTGCAAGACAATAGTTTCAATGGATGACATGTCTTGTGTCGAGCTACAAATAATTCTTTTCATGTAGAATTTAATTTACGCAAAATGAAATTTACTTTATTCTAAACATTATTTTAATGAACAAATTTAGGAAACATGTTGGGTTTAAGTTCAAGCAAAATTACAAGTATTAATAGGGGTGAGCACGGGTCGAATCGGGCTGGGTATCACAGATATCTGATACCCGGCCCACAGTATTCGGATTTGAAAATTTGAACCCGCAACCTGCATCTTTTGATTTTAATCCACCGGGTTGCGGGTCTGTCGGGCCGGGCGGGGTGCGGGGTGGGCCGGGTAAATACCCGATCAGAACAAATCTATCAGATCGATTAGATCATATCGATTAGATCAGATTTGACGAGTTATCATCAGATCTAATGATAAATCAGGTAACTCAGGCGAGGCGCCAACATGGTGTGGCCGTAGGATGGCGTCGGCGTGGCAAAGGGACGGACGGCAACGGCGTGGCAACGGCATGGTAGCTGGAAGAGATGGAGAAAAGAAGAGAAGAAGAAAAGAAGAAAAGAAAAGAAGAGAAGGAAAAAAGAAGAGAAGAAGAGAATGACTTGTACAGTGGTATAGAGATGGAAAATAAGAAGAAGAGAAGGGGAAAAGAAGGGAAGGAGGAAAGAAAGAAGAGAGACGGAAGAAAGAGAGTCTGAGAGTTGAGACTTGAGAGTTAGCCAGTTAGGTTTCAGTAAAATATGTATTTATATGATACTGTTTCTATGTGGGTCGGATCGTGTACCAGCGCTTTTTTAAAAAAATTCAACCCACAACCCGACCGCGGGACCCGACCCGACCCGTCCGGGTATCTAAATTTTTAACCTGTACCCGTGAAAAACCCCTAAAAATTTGAATTTTGCGGGTAAGGGCGGGGCGGGGAGAGCGGATAATGCGAGTGCGGTAGGGTTTTGCTCACCCCTACAAGTATAGTTACTAATTCATTGGTGCCATTAATGTGCATTTCTATTTTTCTCTTTCTTTCCCTCTAAAGTCTCAATATCTTAGAATTAAATTTTTTGTAATTATTTTTTACTATAATTGGGGCATTAATTAAATACCATTGACTTGCCTCTTTACCATATTTGGGGCCTTAAATTTTATTTATTTTTTTTTTTCATAAAAGAAAACTTAATTAGACTATTACTATAATTGGGGCCTTAGGCAACCGCCTAATTCACCAAGGCAATGAGCTGGCATGCTCATATCATATCTCTATTTTCCCTTTCTTGAAACACAACATTACTTTCTTAATTCAGATATTTGAATTCTTGAAGCTTGTTGTTATGGCCCTAAGAATAAGAGCTCATAGGGGGTACAAAACGAAGAAATGCAATGAAACTTGACAATAGAGCATATTGCCTCTACCTACATATCATAATGACGTTCAGCAACAAAATTAGCCTCAAAGAAATGAATGGATCAGTTGAGGAGACAAGTAGTTGTCTTGACAGAGATGGTACAACATCTACAGCCTCCTAGTTAGAGGAGTGATGATCCCGATGATGCTCAAGCCTATTTTGAGAATCCTTTTGGAGTTCAACAAGGGGGCAGACTTGTTCTTGAGACGTATGAGCATAAATGGGAGGGATCGGGCTTGGGTGCTGTTACAACAACAGCACCCAAGCCAAATCCAAATGGGAGTATAATATGGATTAAGATCCACAAAAATTTTGAAAATTTGTCGTGGTAGCTTTTCTTAGAATATAGGCTGTTAGATCTAACGGCCTAAAACATGCCACCTACTAAAAAGTAGCTGGCATGTTATCGAGGTAAGATAAAAAAAGAAAAAGAAAAAGAATAAACTTTCCCTTTCAAGTCTCAACTCGTCTAAGCCAAAAACAGAACTTTCCCTCTACTCATTTTCTTCTTCCTTTTTTAGCTTTTTCTAAATAAGAAACCAAGAAAAGCAATTCAGATGCTTCTACAACAAGTCTTTTTTAACTTTTTCACTCCAGAACATTTATGCCTTAAGGTAGCATTTCAGTTGTTTCGTCTACTATTCATACAATTCACGTCTCTTGAAATTGTCTACAGTATTTTATTTCATCTCCTGAAACCGTCTTTAGTAATCATCCACTGTATAAGGAAAGAATATCAACACTGAGTAATGATGTAATTGCCCACCATTAACGTTGGGCATCTATGCTCTTTTATAGAATAATTTTTTATATCAGTTTATATTCAAAAGTCTTTATCACGTTATACCCACAAATTAGGTTGAGTAGTATTTATTTTATGTTATAAAGATTGGCACGTAAAGTTAGTTTTGAAGAACCCAGTTGTGAAGAGGCATATGTATTTGTTATTTTCTCATTTTAGTCTATCAAACACTTCATTTGTTGTCATTTCGGTTCTCAAATTATCTAGTCCCTTTACTTTGCTGATTTAGCACCTGACATAATTATTTAAAATTTAAGAAATTTTATATGATAGAGCGCACTTTGACAATTATAGACCATCTTAATTTAATATTGCTATATATTGAACATTTGAAATACAAAATGTACACAAATAATTAAATATACTGTTCATGTCTCTTAAAATTTCATTTATGCATTTGCTATTTTTTTCTGCATTATTTGTGCTTTTGTTGCGTCATTTTCTTTTTTATGTCTGTTATCTTGTGTGATAAGTTATCGTGAAGTTAAAGACTTTTGTTACTAACTAAAAATTTGACAAATATTAGCTGAAATTGAGGTGGAGAAGATACAGGAATTACAATTACCTTTTTATGAAATATGGTTGCATGTTGAATTCACTATCTTGTAAACTTCATCCACTATATGATTATGTCAATAATTTCTTGACAACGTTTTAGGTGTACATTTTTGTATGAAAGTTTAAATCTTTCTACAAAAAGTAATGTTAGTTGTCAACTTGTATGACTTTATTTCTTGTTTGCTTTTATTTCTTGTTTGTTAATGACAGAAATATACTTTTATACCAAAAAAGAATGAATAGCATTATGGGTGATTCCTTGCAAAATATAAATGCCCAGACAGATTGGACACCTCAAGTGGATGTGGAATTTAATACCCTAGAGGATGCATGAAAGCAATGGAAAAATTATGGAAAGCAAATGAGTTTTGGTGTGAGAACGAAATTTATAAATAAAAGAATGTTAGATAGAAAAGTAACATTGAAAGGATTTGTTTGTTGTAAGGAAGATGTTCAAGAAGTAGACAAGCAGGATCATCTTTACACCCATTGTCGAGATGAAATAAAGACTAATTGTCATGCATGGTTGTATGTTTCATTAGTACGAGAGACAGTGAAGTATAAGGTTTATGATTTCATAGCTAAACAAAATCATATTCTGCATCTTGAAGAAACTGTTCACACGATGAGGTCGCATCGACAAATGTCAGAAGTTCAAGCATTTGCAATTGATTTGGCATATGCTTCTAGAATCACACTTAAGGCAATCCATGCGCTGATGAGTAAAGAGGCTGGTGGGAGAGCAAATCTTGGATATATTGAACTTATCAAATAAACTATTTTTGAATAAGACGGAAAAAGAATTTGATATATGGTGAAGCTGATTGTTTATTAAAGTACTTCCAAAACCAAATTGCTAAAAATCTATCATTTCAATATGTAGTCCAATTGGATAGTGAGGAACAAATACCTAACATTTTTTTTTTTTTTGAGACTAGAATGATCATTGACTATGCCTATTTTGGTAATGTTATGACTTTTGACACTACATTTGGCACAAATAAAGAATTGAGAGACCCCTAGCTGTCTTTACTGGTTTTAATCACCACAGAAGACTTGTGATTTTTAGGGTTGCACTTCTATATGATGAAATGACAGCCATTTAAATGGCTTTCTGAATGTTTCTTAGATGCACATGCAGGTAAAAAAACTAAAACGATCTTTACTAATCAAGATGCTACAATGAAAAAGGCATTACATGAGGTGATGCCAGACACTTGGCATGAATTATGTACTTGGCACATAATGTAAAATGACATCAAGCACTTAGAAAATTTCATGAAGGATGGTTCTCATTTTCTTTGAGACTTTAAATGTTGTATGTTTCATTATGAGGACGAGACTGAATTTGAAAATGCTTGGGAAAAAAATAATTCAAACATATAATGGTGGATCAGTTAGTTGGTTGGACGGTATATACAAATTGAAGACAAAATGGACTAAGTGTCACATGAAAAATACATTTACTTTGGGGGTGCTAAGTACTCAACTCAATGAAAGCTTGAATGGGGGACTAGAAAGCTCACTTAAAATTAGATTTGGATATAGTGAAATTTTTTCAACATTTTGAGCGGGTAGTAGAGCAAAAGCGACACAAGAAATTGAAGGCTGAATATAATGCTCAGCAAAAATTGCCCACATTGGGGTTGAAGAATTCTCCTTTGTTGAAGCAGGCAGCACAAATGTATATTCTTTTGATATTTAAAAAATTTTATGATGAATATGACTATGTATCAGCATCGATAATAAAACATTGCAATGAGAATCAGTTAGTGCATGAATATATTGTTACACTTTATGATGAAGATAAAGTATAAAATACTTTGTGATTGTGACAATAAGATAATCTTATATAGTTGCAGGAAGTTCGAAACATTTGAAATTTTGTGTTGCCATGCTTTGAAAGTTTTTTACTTACTCGATATAAAGATAATTCATGATATGTATATTTTGAAAAGATGAACAAAAGAAGCAAAAAGTGGACATATCTTAGATACTAAGACAAGGATGTGGAAGAAGATGCGAATTTAAATGTTACACAATGATATAGAAGATTGTGTCCAAGGGTGGTAAAATTAGTCACTGAAGTAGCTGACATTGAAGAAACACATGTCTCTATAGAGAGAATGATAGAGGAAATGGAAAAGCATGTCCAAAATACTAAAAAAATAAAAAATAAAAAATAAAAATTGTTCAAGTGCTACTCTTGATAATGAAGCTCATACATATATGTCAATTGGCAATGAAACTGCGAATCATACCCCATCTACTGAGAATTTACTTGAAACAGTCAAAGGACTCGAGAAGAAGGAATGTAAGAACAGTGGAAAACGATTAAGAAGTTGGGTTGAGAAGCAGCCAAAGAAAATAAAAATTAAAGCAAAGCAGCCAAAAGATATGTCAGCAAAAAGTTCTACCAGGTAACATTCTATATTTATAAATTCACATTCATCTCATATGACTTATTAGATTTGATAGTATAAGGTAAATTAAATTTTCTTTTTACTCACAGGAAATTAATTGTTCTCTCAACATTTAGGATAGTAACTCTGACTTGCATGCAAAATATATTTAACCCTCAGTTTATAGTGAAATAACTTAAAATAAAAGTTAAATATATTTTGGCCCCCCAAACTAACAGTCGTTTTTTATTAGTCCCCCCGAAATGACAGCACATACACATGGATATAGCATACTACTTAACCCATGTAAAGTAGTCCCCTCCGTCAACTTGAGCCATCTGTTTGGACGAATCCATGACCACGTACGTCTCACGTGACCTTCTTGAATTCGATCTCTCCTTTTGGTCCTTATTTCAGCCGAGTGAAATCCCCGTAGTGCTCTCTTGTGTGTACTTAACTTAACGTTTTTGTTTTAAGTCATAAATCCCAATTCAGACACGCCCGAGTTTGAAGAACACAATCTTTGAGCTTGAAGACACCCTCGAGTTTGAAGAAACACACTCTCATCTTATCCCTTCCACTAGGACTCCAACGCTACAACAATTATTTCGGCTATTTCATCTAGTTACAATAAAAATTCGTTATTGTCAATGCATGATTTTCACAAAACCCATACAAATAGCAGGAACTTGAAATTAGGGTTAATGTGTTTTAAAAAATGTTTGGATGACTGTAAGACATTTATGACTTGAAATTAGTTGTGACTGGTTCAATGCATGATTTTCGGTAAAAGCCCCTTTTATAATGTATTTGTTTTGTGTGTTCCAGTGGGCCTTTTTAACAATATCTTTGCTTTGTCGTTAGCTTTGTCTAAAGTAGTGTGTGGTTGGTCTCATGTGGTAGATAAATGGGTAGGACATCAACCATTTAAAAAAGTGGTTATTGTTTTGGACAAGTTGTGGACAGTTCCTTTATATGGCCCCAACGGATTACATTATACTGACTATGCTTAGAATAATGCATAAACAACAATAATGTAAAATTCCTGTTGCCATTGGTTTATTATATTTTTGTCTGATTGTGGTCCCATACCTCAGTATTATATTACTATCAGTGATATTTGTTTGTGTTTGATTTCGTAAAAATTCATGTCCCTCCTTTTATTTTGTGAAAGTACATTAACGTTAAATTTTTATTTATATTTTGTTTTATTTTTTGAATTTAATATTAAGAATGACTGGAAATGAGTTTGTGCTGGAGGTGCATTACGGGGGTAAGATGAATAGGGGTTTACATGCACATACATGAGGGGTGATGTAGATGTGTGTGAGAAGAAATATGACTCTGACATGTTTTCCTTTTTTGTTGTAGATGATATTGTTAAAAAATATGGATACAAGTCGAGGGACCTTTTTTATTACTTAGTTCCAGGTTCTGATCTTCATAATTGGTCTTAGATTAATTTCATCAGGCCATGACGTGTTGGGTATGGTTGATGTACATAAAGAGTCACAAATTGTTGAGTTGTACCTTTTATCCTTTGGTGATCGTAGAGCTTATGATGAGGACGACGGTGGGCATTGGTATGAGCTTTATGAGCCTGATTTGTTTAATGAAGAAAACGATGCTGCTAGAGCATCCATGAATGGGCCAAGGGTTGAAGAAGGTGTGAATGAGGAGGGCCATGGGATGGACATAATGAGGGTGAAGAGGATGGAGGTCCTAGTGGTTCTGGTAGGGCAGGGGCTAGTGGGTTTGATGATGGCATTGAGGATGAAGGAGCAAATTCAGACATGGCTGTCAGTGACGTCCTTATGTCTCCTCCCAATAGTGATGAGGAAGGTGATATTGTATCTCAACGTTGGCCTGCATGTGTTCCCAAACATGATGAGTTCCAAATGTTTGACCTAAAGAAGCTGCATTTGTCTGTAGGGTAAAAATTCTCCTTAATAAAGGTCTTTAGAGAGGCTATTAGAGAGAATAATTTGCAAAAGGATAAAGATGTACGTTTCAAAAAGAATTACTTGGCCAGGTGTATAGTGGTATGCAGGGACTCGGGTTGTAATTATAGGGTTTTTGGTGTTAAGTGCAAGGAAGAAGAATCTTTTGAGATTATATCATATCAACCAAGATACACATGTACTAGGAAGCATAAGAATAAGATTGTAAATTTTAAATGGATTGCAGATAAACTAACTGAAAAGTTTAGAACACAATCCAACATCCCTATCTTGGCCCTTCTAGGTAAAGTTAAAGACAAGTGGGGTGTAGACCTTAATTCTTAATAGTTGTATAGGGCTTGAAGGTTGGCTAATGATATAATTCAAGGTAAATAGAAGGAACAATATCATAGACTTTGGGACTATTGTGAGACAATCAGACAAACGAATAGGAAAAGTTGTATATTGATCAAGGTGGATAGACCTCTCACAGAGTATCTAGCCAGGTTCCACATGTTGTATTTTTTCCTAGCTGCCATGAAGAGGGGGTTTGTAACTGGCTTTAGGCCACTTATTGGTTTGGATGGATGTTTTTTGAAAGAGACATTTAAAGGGCAACTTCTGTCGGCGGTTGGAAGAGACAGAAACAATAACATGTACTTTGTGGCAATTGCAATAGTTGAAGTAGAGGTAAATGATAGCTGGACTTGAGTTTTGCAAACTCTTTTATCCGATCTTGGCACCCCACCTGCACAAGGGTGGACATTTATTTTTTATTGTCAAAAGGTAACAATTTATTACCTTCCCTTTTATTTTTCATGATGTATATTGTTATTGTTTACTAATGGTAAATATCCTAATTAAAATATGTTATGATTTGCAGGGTTTGGTACCGAGTTTCGATGAGGTTATCCCTGATGCTGACCATCGTTTTTGTGTTCATCATTTGTACGCAAACTACAGAGATGCTGGACATCATGAGATGGCATTGAAGGAGAAGTTATGGGCTACGGTTGCAACTTACACCGAAGCTGATTACAACAAAGCAATGGAGGAGATTAAGGCAATAAGCCTTGATGCCCATGAATATTTATCGAAGTTTGACTTAAGTGCATGGTCAAGGGCTTGGTTCAACACATTCCCTAAGTGCGATCTACTTGTGAACAATTTGTATGAGTGTTTCAATGCATACATCCTAAAGGCCTGTGATCAGCCGATAATAACAATGCTGAAAATGATAAGGAAGATGTTGATAAAACGGTATCAATCAAAGAGGGATGACATAAGAACAATGACCAGTAGACTTTGTCCAAGAATTGTTCAAAAATTGGATGAAATTGGTGAGGAGGCCATCCATTGCTACAACACTTATGCCTAGAATGGAATGTTCGAGGTGACTCTTCGAAATAAATAATATGTAGTCAATCTGATTAGGAGAACTTGCGGTTGTAGCCAATGAGACTTGACAGGAATCCCATGTCCCCATGTAATGTCCACAATTTGGTTCGACCATGCAAACCCTATAGACTATGTGGATGACTATTACACTGTGGAAATGAACAAGAAGGAATACGACGAAATTGTATATCCAATGCCTAGCGAGGACCAATGGATACATACCAACCATGAGAAGTTAGAACCACCTGTGTACAAAATACCACTCGGTAGGCCTAGGAAAGTAAGGATTAGAGGACCAGATGAGCCTAAAAATCTTTATAAGATGAGGAACGGTGGTATTATAATGAAGTACTCTAGATGTCGAACAGTAAGGCACAATGCAAGAACATGTCCGCAGAGGAAGAGAGATGCAATAAATTACAGATGACCTACCACAACTCCAACGCAAAAAGAGGTGAGCTATTTATATTGTTTGAACATTTTTTAGTTTGTATAATGTTTTGGACAACTCAATGTTAATTCTCTGCATTATATTGTTTACAGGTGCAAGATGATGGGACAAATTTGCTTGATCAAACTTCAACTCCACATTCAAACCCTATCACTGCAATAGTAAGTGCTCCATACTCTAATCATGTTCTAAAATAATATTGAACAAATGCATCTAGTGGTATGGGTCAGCATACCCCACATTTTGGTAATGCTTCGAAGGTTAGTGGTTATATACCTTGGGAAGTATCCCACATACATCGATGAGACATCTCTTGATGAAAGACAACTACGTAGAAGATTTATTGGATGTAGCTAATTACAAGGTAAATCAATTTTTAATCATGTCTTTAGTATTTGGAGAATTTTCGATTTGGGGCTTTTGGTTTTTGCGAATTAAATTGAATTTTTCGTCTGATATGTTGTGGTAAATCATTATCATTAATTTGCAGAAGGAATGTGATGATCACTGTGATTATTTTTTTGGGTTGATAAAGAAGTGTGCGAGCATTGTGAGAGGGTCATGTGGAGGTTGAGAGAGAAGGAAGATGAACTGGAATCAGAGGCCAAACTCTGTAAGTCTCAGTATGAAATAAAATAGCTCAAGCACAAGAATGTAATAGGAATCGAATTATTCAAATTGAGTTTCAATTAGATTTAAAAAAGTGTAAATACAGCACATTTGAAAAAACTTCCGCATGACATTGGCCATTTGTTTTGTTCTAACATTGTTGTTGTTGTTGTGCGGTTATAGTTTGAAAGGGCAAGGTTATTGTAGTGTTGTTGGAGGATGATTGTTGCCGTGAAAGATTGTAATCGTAGTCAATTAACTCAATTAGACAACCTTATTGTAAACTTATTTGGTAAGTTTATGAATTTCCTTGTTGGTTACTACTTAGCTGTTTTTTGTAAGCTTAATACGCACATAGATTTTGGTTGTTTTTCTCAATTGCTTGACATAAATGCCACATTAGGAATATAAAAAGCAAATAAGAATATGTGTTCTCATAACATGTTCATACAAGCTACAAACAAAATGAATCTACTAAACCAATTTTGCATTTAAAAGTACAAGCAAAAATGCTGTAGCAATATATTATACCAGCAATTACCTCATATAATATTACAACTAATATCTTTGATTTACAATAGTTTGAAAATAACACATGCAATAATATATTTTCATACCATATTTTTTCAAATATCCACAACAATAACTCTGTTTGTTTTTATGAAAACAGCAATTTAGCTTAACAAAAAATACATCATAACCACTAGGCCCCATCATCAAAACATTTAACAAATAATCTATATAGTATGATTATACTACAACCCATATGATTGTTAGTCTAATACTTCTGTATTATGGTTTCTTCTTCTTTTATTATTGGACGCCATTATTTCAAGGCCTTCTCAACTGTCGATACAATGCTTTTTTTTTCTCTCTCTGTGGTCAGTGGCCTTGATGAACCTGCACCTCTACCCGAATTTTCACCCAATGGTGATGTATCAGGATCTAGGTCAATAATAGTATTATCTTTCTTTCCACGAAATTACCACATTGACCCCTCACCCAATCTTATCATTGTAGCCTTGAAGCAATCCCTCCAGTAATAGCAAGTGGTTTTGATGCTGGACATCTATTCAATTGCTACTCAAGTCTTGGGTATGTAGGAGGCAATAGTGTTGAGTTCCCATTTGCTGTGTTTCTCGAGATTGCGGAGGTCCATCAATCTTACAGTGTTAACAATACTTGAGACTGAAAAATATAACCAATGTATGCATTAGTATAAACTTGTTAAGGTTGTCAAAACTACATTAATTAAAAAGGAGCAAAAAAAAAAAAAAATGGTAATTGAACTTAAATTACTTACACTACAAGTGTTGGTCGGCTACAGTTGTGTTGTAGGCTGCGATTGTTGTGACTGTGGAGGTTCATATTATCGGATAGTGTTGACAGTACCTTGAGACTGAGAAATATTGCCAAGTATATAATTGTTAAAATTGTCAAAAGCTAATCTATAAAAAA
>FXXK01002645.1:9429-20405 GCA_900184695.1 Betula pendula
AAAAAATAAAATTAAAATAAGGTATTTGTTCTTATTGAAAAATCTGTACGGTCATTTTTGTCTTTTTGCTGACCTTAGCGGGGACATTGTCAAGTGTTTGGTAGTTTGGGGGAAACGTTGTCACAATTGAAAGTTTGGGGAGGATATTGTCAATTGGGTGGTAGTTTGAGGGGGATATGTTGACTTTTCCCAAAAAAATTTCACATACCCCTCAAACTACCACTCAATTGATAATATCTCTCCCTAAACTTTTAATTGTAACAATGTCTCACAAACTACCATACAACTATCAATGTCTTCTAAAGCCAGCAAAAAGATAAAATGACTATACAAATTTTTCAATAAAACAAAAATACTCTTAGTAATTCGTTTTTTTAATAATTTTTTTTTTTTAAAAAAAAGAAAATATTTATAATTTTTTTAAAATTTTAAATTTAGCCAATTTGGGTGGTAGTGTTTTTTTTTAAAAAAAAATTTTGTACAAGTATTTTTTAGAATTTTTATTTTATTTTATTAAAGGTATTTTCGTTATTAGGGAGACATTAATAATTATTTGATAGTTTAAAGGAATATTGTTAATTAAGCGGTAATTTAAAAAAGCATGGAACTTTCCTATAAAAAAAAAAAAATCAAAAACTGATTTCATACTGCATCATCCTAATTATATAAAAATTTAATAAATAGGGAGAGCACTCCCGCGTACAAGAATCCCGCATTCTACGTTCAATCCAACGAGATGATAATTTTGACGAAAACCCCAAAAAATAAAAATAAAAATAAAATAAATAAAATAAAATAAAAAGTAAAGTAGGACTCAATCCCAAACTAGACCCCGCAACTATGCAAGCTCCACGTCCACTCCTCGCTCAATTTGGCTACAGTGACGTGCCCAAAAAGACAATCCCATCACCGTAAAAACTTTTCGGACTTGTTTGAGTATTAAATTTTATTCGATTTTATTTGATTTTGTGTTGACTTTAGGGATACCGAGAAAAAAAAAAAAGTAGAATTATGTTTGGATGGTTAAGAAAAAATATTTGGAGTGATATGTGACGATATATTTGAAAAAAATATATATATAATAAAAATTATATTTTAATTCTAAATAAATAAAATTTGTGGGTGTTCAAAACACCCCAAAACGTGTGGGGGTGGGCTCGACCACGCCCAATATGTAGATAGTTTTTATTATTTATTTTTTAAATACAAAATTAATTTTTATATAATTTTTTTTTGTTGAGTTGTTGAAAAATAGTTGACTTTTGAGAATAATTGATAATAATTGAGTTAATAAAAAAAATCCATTACCTAAACAGGCCCTTCAAATCTTTAATTATAGGTTTTGGAATTTAATTTTTGAAGATTTATTTGTATTTAACGATATTAGCCTTTCGTATTTTTTTTTAATATTTTAATTTAGTTTAATCCCTGTACAATCTCCATATAACTCGATAATTTAGGATGATATATAATAAAAATGGAGGCCCAGATAATACGAGAAACGAACATACGGCCCACGCTCAACAACTATCAGTGTGAACAGTACCCGGTCGGCCATATAAAATGGCCTCACGATAGTAAGGACCCGGCCAGACAGAAGGCCCAGGTAATGACCGCAGTACCTTTCCCCCCCCCCCTCCCCCCCGGCCCTCGCAACAGTAAGGCTCCAGTCGCCTAATCCGAGTACCCAGCCCTTCTCCCGAACTCTCCTGGATCCTTCTAGATGTATGGAAAGCCCAAGAGACGCGTTCACCACTTAAAGTCTGATCTGGGCAATAAACGTCCCTCCCCCATAACGGTCCACAGCAGTTAAGAAAATGAAGATAAAAGGGGACGTTTACGGAACGATAGCCATTCTCAGTACGTTTCCTCTTCCCTCCTTCCACCCATATAAAATCCCAAGGTATCACTCTTATTCTTGGATCCATCTTTCTCTTGCCTATCACTCACTGGAGAATTTCCCCTAACTTTAGCATCGGAGCGACTTTACTGGTCAGAGCCAGTAAAGCCTTCTCTGATCATTTTCTTTCATACGCAGATCTAGCAATTCACGGACTAAGTGCAAGCGTGGGGTTACTGTAGTTCTTGACATCTACAAAAATCAATCTTTAAATTAGCATTTTTTTACAAGCCTTAATCTAATGGTTAATTTTATTGTTAGGTTATCCAGTTGTATAAAAATTATATAAGAGTCTACTAAATAAATTACTATAAAATAATAGAATAAAAGAGAAAAACGGAAAAGTGAAATGACTAAATCCACCTCCATTTTAATTGTGGACCTTCATCTTCTTCTACTGATCGATGAGTATTGTAGGGACGTGGTGGGGATGAAGTTGAAAAGTGTTGAATAAATGGTGGGATCCAGAGATGAAGGGAGGGGGGACCGGTAGGAGCCCTCCCCCCCCGACCCCCAAAACAATCAAACAAAAAATTCAAGCCAAATTGTTTTTTTCACAAGCCAATTTTTTTTTTTTTTTACCTATTGGCCCCTACCCAAATTTTTTTGTAGCCCTACCTTATAATATTTTTTGGTCTTGGCCCCTCCCCATATTACCTCCTGCCTCCATCCCTGGTGGGATCACTCAAGTATGATCTTATTGTGGGGCTTATATTGGTTAATTTTATGGTGTTTATCTCATCTGGAAGAAAGGAAATGAGGTTATTTTATAGGAGAAATTAACAGACATGTTTCCTACTTAATTGTTCCAAGATATATAGTCTTGTGAAGTTAGATTCAGAGTGAGTTACTCGTCTGGCTTTCCTCTTTCCCTCACTAATATACATAGAAGCATTAATTCTTGTGTCGGGCAGTATATATATATAGCTTAATGTGTCTAGATACAACTTGAGTGTTTTTTTAATTTTCTAGAAAGAGTCTCTTTAATTAGTTTTTTAGAATGGCTCTAGCTAGAATTGTCCAATGAGCCTATAAATATGTCTTGTAATACAACCCATGCAAGCCAAGCCAAATGAATTGAAATCAGTGATTGTTGTTTGACAGGTTGTGAATCAGTTGAAAATAAGCAAGAGCTAATAATTAAGATGAGTAGAGATCGAGCCATTCTAAAAAACTCAACACATGTAACATCACATGTTCATAATGATAAAGGTGAGGTCGCAAGATTTTCTCCCTTTTTTTTAGATGAAAGAGATTTTTACTAAAGAAAACACATTATTACAAACATTCCAGTAACCAACTGGATCAAAAGCTGTGCAACCAGCAACTTACAAACCAAAACCAATTTGAAAGACATAATTAGGCAAAACAATTATTAGGGTTTCTTCTTCGCAACTGCTTTTAGCAAAACAATGTTGGTTTGTCATTGTTGAACGATTTGGTGATTGTCTGTGGAGAAGACTCCATTGTCATCTTCTCTTTTTCAGTCCTTTTGCTGTGTGCGTCAAGTGGAAGCCATATTAAACCGTTGAAAAGTTTGGGAATATTCGACAAAAGCAAAGAGAAACCCTGAAAGTAGGCAACTAAAACGCTGGAAGCAGCCGGAATATGAGACTAAAACCCTAATCTTACTACCACTTAACCCACAAAACAACAAGTAACATTAAACCAAGATTAAGGTTATGTTTGGTACGCGCAATGACTATTATTTGGAATAACCCTTATTAAGAATAGAATGAATGAAGTAAATTAGTCTTGTAATAGCCATTATCATGAAGTAAATTAGTCTTGTAATAGCCATTATCATGACCATGAGAGAATGATTATTCATTCAATTGAGAGAATAGTCATTCCTCTTAAATTTAAGAAGAATGACTATTTCCTCAATTGAATGAATAATCATTTCCTCATAGCCATCGGAATAGCTATTCTAAGGCTAATGCACTTTACTCATTCTATTCTTAATAAATATTATTCCTTGGAATAGTCATTTCGCGTATTATTAAGGTAGGGACGGCTTTGACTTCATCTTGGGGAAATGTGGGTGTGTGGATTGGGGCCGATGGAGGTATAGGACCCTTCTTTAGTGACTTAAAAGCCGACTTTGGTGATTGCAGAGAACGAGCAGGAATCAATTAATCACCAAAAAAAAAAAAAAACAAACAAAGGATCAACAATTCTATAGTTGTCTCTTTGAACCTTTGAATTATGTCTGCAGGTAAGGCCACCTATCACCTATGTCCCTTTGGCCTTTGAGTTATCTCTTTAAATACAAAGGAATCAATTAATCACCGGAAAAAAAACGAAGGAATCAACAATATATATATATATATATATATATATATATATATAATATATATATATATATATATATTATATATATAATATAGTTGTCTCTTTCGTCATATATATATATATATAAGTATAATTATTATTAATTTCATGTTTATTTTGTGTCTATCAAAAATAAATATGACTTTTAAAATCACAATTAGATCAAAAGTTAATAATGATTTGTGATATATATATATAATAAAAAGTGTTAATCTCTTTATATATATAAAGAAATAACATTTCATTTCAGATACACAAGAATAAATTCCACCTTTCCTTTTTATATATTATCAATGAAGAGTTGAATAAATTCCAATCCGAAAGGAAAGGAAGAATATTTCTTCGAAGAGTCGAAGCGACAGGTTTCGTAAAGGTATATATACATGACACCTCTATAATCTTTAATATGAGAGGAGGCTTTCCAAATTTTTAGGAATAAGAATCATTTCACTAAACAACAATTTGAGTACAACTCACCCAACAGTACTAAAAACTGAAACTCAGCTGCAGAATATAGCAGCTTAAGTCAAACACACTGCAACTCAGCTGCAGAAATCCTTGCGTTTTACGACTCCAACAAACAGCCGTGGATGAGCCAGAAAATTATTACTGTGTGAGTAAACTTAAAAAATATGATAAACACAATTTAAAACAGAAATGAAATGAAATGAAGTAATTTATCAAATAATATATGTTTGACAAGAAATATATTTATAAAAGTTCATAAATATATGTGTTAAAATTGATATATCAACAATGTAACATGTTGGCACTAATACAAGTTTTAAATAAGCAAAAATACAAAAGTATTTAAAATTACATCTTGCAGTCTTTTAAAGAAACACAATTGTCTGGTAGAATATATTTTGATAAAACGATCGATTTATATTTCCTAGCTAGTACAAGTCAATTTATGTTTTTTTGTATATATATATAAGTCGATTTAGGTTTACTTGTCTAAGTCGACTTATTCAATTATATATAGGGACCTATATATTGTAAACATTACATCCATGAGAGCACAATGTAGCTGTTAACTAGGGCTATTAATAGTGGTGGACGTAGGTGTGACATGTCTAACACCAAACTACTCGTAATTCTTTGTGTTTCTTTATCTCTCTTGCTTTCATTGTTATTCTCGTATTTTATTGTTTTCCGCACAAACTCCAACATAGTATTAGAACCACTTTTCAGTGGCCTTTAATAAACGTATTTGACGTTTTTTGGCGTACCCTCTGACAATCTCTCGATCTATTCCGGTTGTCCTCGCTTTCCGTTTTCACTGCTCTCTCTGAATCTCAGCCTTCCAAGCCTTCTCTCACACTGTGCAGCACATGTATGGAAAGCTTGGAAGCCGCTCTACACAATCCCGCCAGAATCAGCCCCAATCCCCCTTCAACACGCCCTCACGCGCAGCCTCAATGTTATGATGTCCCTCTCACATGCCGCTCTTTGTCTATTCAGCCATGCGCTGCCATGTTCCTCCACTCGCCTCGGTAGTTGCACCAATTGATATATCAAGTTCTTTTGAGTCTAGAATCCGCCAAAAAGGCCATGTCACGCACATAAAAAAAAAAAAAAATTGTAGATTGTGGTCTTTTAAAATTTTAAAACAAATATATCTTGGCGTTTCACATTGCGGCGAGAAAATTAACTTTCCAACACAGGTAATATTGTAGGCACAATGAAAACGCCAAGAAAAAAGTTCTTGGCGTTTTTCTACAATTAGAGGTGTTTAAAAACGCCTCTAAATTATACCATTTTTCTTTGTAGTGAGCCTCCTAGGAAAAAAAAAAAAAGTTTTCTGAGCAATTTTGTCTTGGAAGAGAAAAAATCGACTCTTTGTTATTTACTCTTTGTTTTCCATTATTAATGAAAAAAAGAAAAAAGAAAGGAAAAGAAGTTGGCCATTAATTAGTTAGAAACCTGTTTTTACTCTTTGTTTCAACATTTTAATGGAAGTGTGAAACAAGTAATTTTTGGGAACTTTTATGTGGGGACTGTTTTGAAAAGTCAAAACATATATGTAGCTCTTGAATCTTAAGAATATTTATTTTTTATTTTTGTGTTTGATGGGCCGTGGCCCCTAGCTGGCACTTTAACAGAAATAAAAATGATGCAGATGAGAAAAGAATAATTTGGTTCTTAGTTTTATTCACGTTTTATGAGTCACCGACAAAAATGCATGCCTAAATATGCACCCATTATCTTTCCTCAACTTTTGGGTCCTGCATGTTGCTGTGATAACAAAGACATGCCTATAGAAATGTTTAGTTTTCATTTAGGAAGACATTTTTGTTTGACTAGAATGCAACAATATAATATCCCCATAAATCTGACAAAAATATTCATGCAAATCTGATGTAAAAGTGAAACCTGATATATATATTATTTTGAATTGATTGTTAACTTTTTTATTTTGAGAATAAAAAAAAAAAAATTAACAAAACTTAACTGTATAAACTTAACAAACCTGATGTAAAAGTGAAACCTGGGTATATGAACTTTACTGGAAATTAATATATAATTCTCTATCTTAATGGTCAGCGATACATGCACCGTTGCAGGAGTGCGAGCCTATTATAATATTGATCAAATAATTGAATATGCTGATCAAGAATAAGGCATTTTCTGGACCACCACACTATCTAGAAGGCAGGTTAATTATATGAGCAAAATTCATCAAGAGCATTTTTTTTTTTTTATTAATTGATCAGAGGTAAAATGGCAACAAGGGAAGATTTTTTCAACTCTTAATTCGAATGGGAGAGAATGAAGATTCTATGAAAATGTTTTCAAAAACAAGATGGCAAATGACCCATTTAATTAAAGCATGTACACAAAAATTGATACATCTAAAAACTTTCAAAACATTCCAAATTTAAAAGAAAGATAAACCTAAACTAATATTAAAAGCACTCACATTGATGTAGCCAAAATAAAGCTATTTTAGCTAGGCTGCAAAATATTCTCCAAGAAATTTCATAACTGGCTAGTAAAAATAGTTAAGATTTGCTGAGCTGTTACAATATTAAGCAAATTTGTTAAGTATGGTAGTATTCAACAATGCATAATAAAAAAAAAAAAAAAAAAAAAAAAAAAAAAAACTTGTTCTCCCTTCTTTGAGAATAATGCAAATATATTAAAAAATAATATTTTAAATAAAATAAAATAGTAAAAGTATATAACTAAAATTATGAGCTAAATGTATAAACTTTAGAAAAATAAATAACTAAAAATAAATAAAAAAATGTGTTATTTAACTTAAATAATTATTGAGACAGATTTGGTGCATTTATGAAAACAAAGACGAACTCATGGAGCTTTGGAGGGACGAATATCCCCCCCCCCCCTGCCCCCAACAAAGTCTTGGAAATTTTGATTTGAATATGTATATTTCTTACTCACTTGGAGTAGTGGGGGGACAAATGTCCCCTCAAAAATATTTTAAATTTATGTCTCCCCAAGGCATTTGAGTGCACGCCAGATTAAGATCATTCTCAGATTTTTTTCTGTCATAGATTTAGTCTTTCAGTTTTTACATTTAGGTTAAGAGGGAAAGGTGGGGAAGAAGATGGTAATTGACACATGATACCCCTTTATTAAACGCAACATTTAAATAAGTTTTTGTTTAATTGTTTGTGGACCATAGTCCACACGCGCGCTAACTTAAGCCTGCATCATTTTTTTTTTTTTTTGACTGTTTGTGGACCACCGTTTTAACTTAAGCTTGCACTTTCTTTAAGAAAAACAAAAATATAAGCCTACATTATCTTTCATTTAAGATGTCAATGGGCCAGTGGATTTGGTTGAGAGGCCACACTCCAAAGGCTTTCCAAAGTTCAAACTGAACAAAAAATGTATATACCCAAAATCAAATACCCAAGGCATGGAAATCCAATACCTTTTGAAAGACAAAATCAAAAAATGAACCTCAAGTAATGAAGCAATTTGATAGCAACTCTTGTTTTCATTGTGGATGAGTTGATATAATAGCTAAAAAAAAACTAGTGTTTTTGACAATTTCTCTTTTTAAAAAAGTTTTAGGTATGTAATTAATTTTTTATATTTAGATTGCTTAATTAAATTAATTGTTTAGGAATATATATATAGTTTTTGTTACATATTTTAGTCATATGAAATATATAATTGTAGTTACTTGAGATTATAGAAAATAACAATGATTCTATTGAGTTTCAACCAAATTCTAAACAAGTTCGTGTCAAAGCAGGTTTATCAAATTTGTCGGTAGATCCTTGCAGATTTTGGTTAAGAAATCACGATAGTTATACAAGTTTTTGTTTTTAGCTTTTATTGTTAAATTTTGTTGGTTAATTAGATGGGTTTGAATTCTTTTTTATTTGGTATTCTTTCACTTGCTAGTGGTAATAAGAACTATATGAAATTAATTTTAAGACTTTTATACTTTTATTTTACATAAATACGCACAAACACACATCTAAAAAGGGATTATATATATTTTTGTATTTATATATTTATGGAAGATCGTCCCGCTACTCCACAAACCCTAAGTCCACCCTTGTTCGCCAACAACATCATGATTGAATCTAACTGGCAATTGTCCATGCTCGTTTTTGGCTAAAGCTAGTCGGTTGGTTAAGTTCAGCATTACGAATTCGAATAAAATTTCAATATTTTTGGAGATTTTCTCTGTTTACCATAAGTGGCTCGGATTTTTTTATTTTTTTTCTCCATCCTATTCGAAACTTTTATCTTTTTCTGAATTATCTTACAACTTTCGATTAAAGTTTTAATTCCATTCGGCGTCAGCTATGAACACCCTGGCCGCAACATAGTCGTGGGCTGCCTTATTAAGTATTCGCATCGGGAATTCAAGTATGAAAGAAATGAATTAATTGGTAAAAAAAAAAAAAAAGCCCCATTATTTTTTGAGTAAAACAAAATAGACATAAAAATGACATTTAGCATTACTCATGAAAATAATAGCTCAAGACTCTACTAACACCTAAAAAGGGGGTTGATTTGGTTGAATATGTGTTTATAAATGCAATGCGAAATTTAAAATTTAGCAACTATGTAAACATCCATCAAATATGAAAAAAGCATTAAAATGATCAATACAAGTAATTTGGTGACAAAGTGAAACCTTTTGAAGAATTCTTTAAAAATAAAATCACTACACAACAACCAAACATATTAAGTCAATCCACTAAAAAAAAAAATAAAAAAATTACAAGTTGTTCACACTTACAAAATCTTTATAGTTGACACATCTTTATACTAAACAAATGACCTATTTGCTTTCTACTGTAGTAACTAATCCTTTCAAAACCTCTAAAAAAATTTTCCTGATCTTTTTTACCAGATCCAAAACTCTAATAAACTTCGATAGTAATTTTTTTTTTCAAACTTCAATCGTAATTGATGAACGTCTATGGTTTATAACAAAGACTTCAATACTTGAAGTTTTTGTCATGGTATTTGTGATTGTGAGTGTCAAGCTTAATAAATTCACATAAAAGGCAAAAAGAAAAAGAGTTCCGTTGTGTGGACAATGGACATGGCTGAAGTCTCTCATAAACGGACCGGACCATTCATTGGCACAAGTCATGACGTGTTCTAAATTGGAGTTGTAAAAGGACCAGAACTGTCGTTCCAACTGAGGAATTTTACTGTGGGAGTCATAATCATGGGAGTAGACAGCAATGTTGTTTACGGTTGAAGTCAGCAATTAATGTTGTTTACGGTGGAAGAATTAAAGCTAAATTCTGCTTGAATTTTCTTTTTATTACTCTTTTATTGTTTAACTCAACTGATCCAATTATATATGGCGCACTTATTATTCCCAGCTACTTTTAAGTTTAGCAAATACTTTTCGAAACAGTTATATATCAGAGTTTAAGCATATAGAAAATAATAATAATAAATATAGAAAAGCTTATTGAATTGACAGTTGAGTTTAAAAAGTTTCATGAAATTTTATGTGATGGATGTCGAAAACTCAAATTGTCAATATGTAATAAAAACATTATCTTTCAATTTTTTTTTTAAAAAAATACCGTTAATTTTTTAAAAATAAATAAAAACTAAAATTAAAAAGGAAAAAATAAAATTAAACTTTGAGGGTGGCCGTCCACCAAATGGGGGTAGATCAGCTACCTCCAAGGGGTCAGAGGGTTGGGAATGACTCATGAACCACTTCCACAAATTTATGAGGATAGTTCAGCTACTCCCAAAATGGATGAGGATGTCTTGTGACCACTCCCTATGGCATGGGGGTGGTCATGAGCCACCATCCATGGCTTTGGGGGTGGCTAATCCACCACTATGTGGTGTATCGGCCACTCTAATTTATTTATTTATTTTAAAATTGTTACGGCTTTGGGGTGGGTTGGCCATTCCAATTTCTTTTTTTTTTAAAAAAAAAATGATTTATTTGTTTTTTTAAGAAACTAAGGGCATTTTCAGAAAAAAAAAAAATTAAAAAGTGGCATTTTTATAACATATTGACAGTTTGAGGGGTCGACATCCACCACTTAACACTTTATGAAGCTTTTTTAAAATCGACTGTCAGTTTAAAGGTTTTTTTTATATATATATTTTTTCCCAAAATTATAAATTTAATAATTTAAATTAATACTTTAATACTTGTTTTTTGTGTGTAAGAGCAACATTGAAATAGAAGTAAACTGTATAGTCAAGATTTGAGTTTAAAATTTATGCTCTAATAATATATATGTTGAATCATCCCAAAAATTTA
>FXXK01002646.1:6356-29446 GCA_900184695.1 Betula pendula
GCAAAAATACTGTACACCAGACGAGCTCGATACAGACACAATTTTGAGGGTGCTAGGCTGATTTTGGCGAATTCTCAACTCTGACGAGCTCACTACAAATGCTCTAAGTGCAGTACTTTACGTACTTTCCATTTTGTACACAAGTTCTCAAGTCTTTTTTTTTTTGTAGTATCAAATACGTAAATTATAGCACGTTGTTAACGCTTAATGCAAATTATTCTGATGTTTTCTTCCTGTAATAAACAGTTGTTTATGCTTTGTACAAATGTTTATGACTTTTTCTTGTTATTTTCTTATGTGTAAGAAAAAGCTCAGAGCAACATGTGAAGGTACATATATTCATTAGATTGAATATAACATGTAAACATGTTTGCGCAGTAAACTAGCAATTTGTTATTTGATGGCATGCATTCTACCAAATTTTTAGTACAAAAGGGTGAATTTGCTTTAAGAAGTCAAAAAGAAAAAAATAATAATGATAAAATAAAATAATAAAGAAGATGAAAAGTAAAAGGTTTTAAGGAATATCCGCAGGTTACTTTTCAAAAACCTCCTACAAATAGAAGCTGCTTCACGAATATAACATAAAAGATAAATTAGAAGTACTATCTAATTACCAACTCTATATAATAGAGAAAAAAAATGTTATGCACTACATTTTAATTTCATTTTTATTATATTTTGTTTATGTGGCCCTGTCAATGAGCCTTTAGAATCAATCATGATTTAAAAATAAAAAATAAAAAAGATTTAAGAATTGATTGATAGTAGCATATTAGTAAATGTGGAATAAAAGTGAGGTGTATAACAATATTACTCTATACAATAACATCTAATTTTTAAAAAATTTAAACACTATTAAAAAATATATATATCGAAGCAACACAACCTAAAGTAAGGAGTTTGATTACCACGCTTTATTAGGGATCAAGATTCCATACAATTTCATAAAAAAGTATACATTCACAAATTACAAATTTAGGTAATTTATTTACATCAAATACTTGAAATATGCTACATATTAAAAAGATAACATGTTGTAGTTGGGAATTTAATATATATATATATATATATTATATATATTATAATATATATATATATATATATATATATATATATATATATTATATATATATATATTTTAATGAAACATTATTTAGTATATTTTGTATCACCCTAATACTCTTTATATTGTAAAAAAGATTTGAGCAAAAATTGGCCTTTTGATTTTTTGAAAAAGATGTTTTCTAACTGTCTTAATAATATATCACAATTTTAATAGATGACATTTTTGAAACGTTTTGATGTAAATGAAGCCTAAATTCCTTTGAGCACTTTCTTTTTATAGGAATGTTACTATTTTACGGATTGTAGGTGTAAAGGTTTGATAAGTGCAACTGGATCGAGATTTCCACAATAATCTAGCTGGATTGCCGGACAAATAATTGAAAGAGACTTTGAATTATCCAAATTCCAACTTATATAAACCACCCAATTCGATTTTTCTCGTGAAGACCACTACGCCTGCAGAATCTTAGGCCATTGTGGGGGGGGGGGGGGGTGTTTCCAATCGGTTGTTGTCAACGTTTAGATGCAATTTCCTTTGCATTTTGGCTTTGGCCATTTAGTCCTCCAAACGTCACCGTCTAGAGTCTAAAGGACAAATGCTACCAAACTTGAGTTTGGATAATTAAGGAGCTTGTACTTTCTCAGAAAGCGAGAGAGAGAGAGAATAAGGACTTGTCCATGGCCATTTGCCCATGCTATGCTCACAAATCGTACGGCAAACTTCTTTCTCCATCCCATATCTTCAACCAACTTTTCAACCTCTTTGATTTCATCCATCCAATCCTATATAATTAATTAAAATTTTAAGGACAAAATTTTCCTTCAAACAAATGTAGAAAAATTTCCTTCAATCTAATTTATAAAAATAACGTATGTCACTTTAGCATGTGAGATGCACAAATTTTTTTAATAGTAAGGACAAAATTAGAAAATGTTTTATTAAAACAACATGTGCATCTCATATGTTACTAAAAAAAGAACACATGTCATTTTTATAGATTGGATTGAAGGAAGTTCCTCAAACCCAATTTGGAGGAAAACTCTATCTAAATTTTAATAACAAATAAATCATTTTCCACCCGTTATCACAAATTTGTTGATAATTAATTCTTGGATAAATGTATGATAAATTCCTGAGTAAATGTGCCATTTAAAATCGATGATTCACTTTTTAATTTTGAAAATTTGGTCTTTGAGTATTCGGTCACCCCCTATTTTTTGGCCAAAGGGGGTGGCTGAACCACCTCTTGTTGGCCAAGTGGCTGTCTCAGCCACCCCCTTGGGTTTTTTTTTTTTTTTTCATTTAGTTTTATTTTTTAAAAGATTTTTTTATTTTTTAATTTTAAAAAATATTTTATCAATTATGACTAACGTTGTACAGTAAAAATGGACAAAAATGTCATGGAGGGATCGATTTAAAATTTGTGAATACTCAGGGATCCAATTTTCAAATTAAAAAGTGATGGATCGATTTTAAATGACGCATTTACTCATGGATTTATCATACATTTATCCTTAATTCTTTAATTTACTTTGTTTTGTCTAACAAATTAATCAAGCTTTATGTCCAACAATTCGTTTGATAAAACTTTTTAAAAAGTGCTTTTTATTTTTGTTTTGTTGAAAAAAGCATTTTAATATAACATAAAAGTGCGTTTTGCAAATATTTTGTATTTGAAGTTGTTTGTTAATGTTTTATTTTTTATTTTTAAAAAAACTCTAATAAGCAAAAAGCTTCTTTAAAAAGAATTTATGCTTCTTGTGTTGCTTTTAAATACAAAATCTGATAAGGTTGAAATTTTTTTTAAAAATTTTTTTGACTCTTCATCCTGCTGAACTTATTCAAAAGGTGAAATACTTTCCCTATTATAGATTTCTTACTAAATAATAGGGCTGAAAAGGCGGTTGCGGTTACGGATTATTGGCTATAACCGTAACCGCAACCGCAACCGCCTTAAGCAGTTATTCTAAAATCGTAACTGCCACCGCACCGCCTAGGGCGGTTAGAAGTTATGTAATAACCGCCGGTTAGGGATTATTAAACCTAAAATCGCTCCGCTATAATCGCTTTTAATAAAATTAGGCTTTTTGAGCCTATTTTGAATTTTGGGCCTAAATTGGGCCGGCTTTTGGGCTCATTTGGCCCTTCTTCTTTTTTTTTTGCCCTGTTCATGGCTTTTTGGCCTGATTAGCTCATGAAAAAAAATATCAAACCCAATAACCCATACTTCAAAAATTACAATTCGAAGGCTACTGATACAATAGAGATGTAAAACAACATCATTATCACGCATTACAGTAGTAGAGATGTAAAACAACATAGATATAAAAAATTACAACCCATTACAAAGTAATATTAAATTACAACAACTCATTACAGTAGCCTATTGTCACGCATGGCCCCTTGAAGTCATAGCAATTGTGGAAGTTAATTGGTTGCACTAAATCCATCAATGGTGGCCTTAGCAGCATTTCAGTTCCCTTCCAGCTCATAAATCATAATCATTCAAAAATTTCAGGGAATTTAAATTAGGCGTAAAAAAAAATACAATAATATTCAAAAAACTACTCAACAACAATTTTTAAATGGTTGTTGTTTCTTATATCAATGATTGAATCTCCAAATGCTACAATTGCTGTGATGGCTTCATTTGATGATAGCTTTAGGAGAGCCTTGGTATTTATTACTTGTATACCTTTTTTATACGAATTTGAGAAAAATCTTCTCACACTTTTGGGGCTGTATCAAAAAGCAAAAGCTCAACACTAGTTCATGAACTAAATAAATGATTTGAGCTCTCCGTATGATTTGCAACAATGGGAATAAAAAAAAAATGAATTTTCTCTTCCTCCTATTCCTCCAATTTCTTTGTGACCAAACATAAAGCAAAGAGACAAAACAAAAAATTACAAATAGAAAATCAATATCTTCTTTACACAAGAACAAAGCAAAGCCCCAAAATTGAAGCCCTACAAATAACAGAGATCCAAATCAGAGAAAGAGATTCCAAAGCAAAACAAATGACAAAAGCAAAAACATGAGTAAGCATAAGCAAAGCAATCTTCACAAAGAAAATCGTGAATTTCAAAACAAAGTGTAAGGAAAGAACAAAATTTTCACGAGTAAATGTTACCTTTTCCTAGTAAACAAAGAGATCCAGATGAGAAAATGGACGTCTAGACGCTTTTCCCAGCCATTAGGGACTTGAAAGTCGAGGTCCAATTCCTAGGAATCAACAAGCTTAGAGGTAGAGGAGGAGAAGGACCCACCAAGCAAGTCACGAGTAATCAGAGCCATAGATTTCTCAATGCTTTAGAAAACCAAACACTTAGATCTATAAACACCACCTCACTTAACAAATGAAAATCCACAAACCCAATTTAGATTCAGTTTACAAACCCTAAGTGAAACTTTGAGAGAAGACGACGACGAAGAAATCCTTACCTGAAGGCTAAAAGCGGGGGCTGAGGCTGAGAAGACGACGACGCAAGGGGCCGGGGCTGATGTGTGGAACAGCAGAGAGAGTGAGTGAGAGAATGTGAGAAAAGAAAGTGGCATGAGAGTCTGAAACTTTAGGGCTAAGAAGAGTCTTCAAACCCTAACTGAAACGATGTCGTTTTGGTATTTTGTGTATATATATATATAAATAAATAAATAAAAAGGCGGTTAACGATTTTTTTTCAACCGCCTTTAAAGGCAGTTTAACGGTTTAGCGGTTAATAACCACTTGCATTTTCAGCCCTACTAAATAAGTAAGTAAAGTCTTTCTTATACAAAGAAATTGTCACCATCAATATGATGTTAGGTCTTGAAAAATCACTTGATTGGTGATTGCCCAATCTCTTTCTTCAACTTTTTGTTGAAAATTTTGAAAAACATCATGATTTAAAAATCGATTTATAAGGTGGAAATTAACAGTTTGATGGCGACATAAAATATTCCTCATTACTTGAACCAATTAGATGTCAATTGTCCTTAAAAATTTATGTTCAATGTTTACAAGATTTCCATCAGATTGCTATTCCAATAATAGTTTGAATCTTCCTCGGAAAGACAAGGCAATCACCCAGTTCAACCTCATTGAATTGCATTTTTCTTCAGGAATACTCTGAATTTTCATCTCCTCAAATAAATTTCAGGGATTGATGTAGATGAGATGAATGGATTTCAAAGTCAGTGAAGATACAGTGGGGCTCTATTTGATTATACGTAAAAACATTTTCCAACGTGACCGATGTGCTTTCTGTTTCTCTTACTTCACATTTTCAAATCCTGCAACCAGCAAAACACGAAATCTTATAATCTAGACAGAGATTAATGATTCATTATACGTGGATTGCAAAAGAAAATGAACGAGAAAAAACGAATTTTTAACATGGGTAAATTACATTTTTCTACTTTAAACTATAAGGTAAATTCCAATGTTATTACTAAACCTTAATGTTGAGGAATCGCCCTCTAAAACTATAGGATCAGTTGCAACTACTATCATATTTTAGAGGATTAAACATTCAAATTTTAAACTTAGGGGAAACCCTATAGTTTAGGTGAATATATCTCTAAGTTTTATAATTCATTGCACAGAAGACATAGCACGCACAAACTATAAGGTCAAATGCAATGTCATCACAAGACTTTAATATTGAGGAATCATCACACAAACTATAAGGTCAATTGCAATGTTATCACAAGACTTTAATATTGATGAATTACCCTCCAAAACAATGGGATCAGTTGCAACTAATACCATATTTTAGGGGATTAATTAAATATGCAAATTTGAAATTTAGGCAAACACTATACGAAAACCTGTCATTGTAGTCGGTTTTTTTAGAGTCGGTTTTCAAAACAGACTCTAAAAGCAAAGTTGTGGTCAATTTTGCAAAACCAACCACAAACCAAAAAATAAAAAAATAAAAAATTTGGGTTGGTTCTACAAAACTGATTACAAAATAATAATAATAATAAAAATAAAAATTGGGTCGGTTCCAAAACTGACTACAAACAAAAAATAAATAAATTAAATTAAATTAAATTAAAAATAAATTAAAATAAAATAAATTTGGGTCGCTTTTGAGCCAGAGTGTTAACACTTTTTTTATGAGTAAAATCTATTTCTTCATTTCCCTTTTGCATCACAAAACAGCTTCCCAGATAGTTAAGTTAGAAAGGAAAAATAAAAATACAGCTAGCGACAAGCACCACAAATAAACAGAACGCCTATCTAGCTAAATTTATATTTTTTTTCCCCCCTTTTTTGGTTCTTTGCCCCAAAAAAGGAAAAAGTTGGTGTCATATATATCTACGTAGATCAACAAGAGTGGAAGGACAAAGCACCAGGATGATAGGGGTGGTGATGATGTTGATGATGGTTGGACTCTTTCTCAATCTACCACCGGAGATGGACAAAATGGTCCCCCGAGCACGGCAGCCGTAGAGGGCCGGTCGTGTGGTACGCATAAACCTCATGAGCTTTTTCCAAAAGCCTCTTGAGTAAATTAGGATGGTAAAGATAGGATATGGGAATCACAAAACACTGACACTCGCCGTCTTCATCCTCCAACCCCAGATTGATTGCACAGATGACACGGCACGCACAAACTATTATGTCAATTGGAATGTCAATATTGAGGAATCATCACACAAACTATAAGGCCAATTGCAATACATCACTAGACTTTAACATTGAAGAATCACCCTCTTAAACCTTTGGATCAGTTGCAACTGATATCATATTTCAAGGGATTAAATATGCAAATTTAAAATGTAGGCAAAGATTGGGGGGAAACCCTCAAGTTTGTATAAATTTATTACATGGAAGACACAGCACATACAAACTAACTTAAGGCCCAATCTGCAATTTCATTATAAGAATACATTGACCCATCAGTTGATGAACTCAGACACCAATTATGTGACACATGGAGCAACTCCAAGAAAATAAAAATAATTTCTAACCTGAGTACTGACTATATCACTGTTTATTCTATTTTTCCACTTCAAAGGGCATCGTAGAGGACTCACCATCTTGTGAATAAACAAACAAATAAATTCACGACACTTGTTTTGGCTTCCACACCCATTGACGGGTCTGATCCTTTTTCTTTTATAGACAAACCTATCTTCTATACATCAGAGTTTACAAGATTTTCTAGTTTACACAATCTGGTTGTTTACATAGTTTTGTTGACTATCCTTATTATTCTCAGGTTGTTGTACAAGATCAGATTGTGACGGAAGACCAGGCTGTTGCAGAAGACCAGGAGGTTGTTGTGGAAGATCAGATTGTGACGGAAGACCAGGCTGTTGCAGAAGACTAGGCTGTTGCAGTTGCAGAGTATCAAATTCTCTAATACGCCCCCTCAATCTCGGCGGAGTAAGATAGACGTTGAGATTGTTTCGTAGTTGAAGAAACCGTGTTGTAGGGAGAGCTTTAGTGAACAAATCTGCTAATTGATCTTTGCTTGAGATAAACTTGACAATGATGGAGCCATTTGCGACCTTTTCACGAATAAAATGCACATCAATCTCAATGTGTTTTGTTCTGGCATGGTAAATCGGATTTGCCGTAAGATAGGTTGCTCCTATGTTATCACACCACAAAATTGGTGGATGATGAAGGAAAATTCCGAGTTCTCGTAGCAAGGACTGCAACCATGTAATTTCAGCAGTTGTATTAGCTATAGCCCTGTACTCTGCTTCAGTTGAAGATCTTGATACTGTGGCCTGTTTTCTAGAGCTCCAAGATATCAAATTGGAACCTAAAAAGACACATAGGCCGCCTGTTGATCGTCTGTCGTCGGGGCAACCTGCCCAATCGGAATCGGAAAATGCTTGTAAATTAGGAGATGAATCCTTTCGAATTAAAAGTCCCAGAGACACAGTCTGTTGTAGATAACGAAGTATTCTTTTGACAGCACTCCAATGGTGAACCGTTGGTTTGTGCATGAATTGACAAACCTTATTGACTGCAAATGAAATACCAGGTCTTGTAAGGGACAGATATTGTAAAGAACCTACCACACTTCGGTATAGAGATGTGTCTGAGAAGGAATCTCCATTAAACAGAGAAAGTTGAGCAGTAGTGGACATTGGAGATGCCACTGGTTTGGCTTTGTCCATGTTCGTCTTTTTGAGAAGGTCAGTGATGTACCTTTGTTGTGAGAGAACTAAGCCTTTTGGGACTTGGATTGCTTCTATGCCCAAGAAAAAAGTGAGTGGCCCAAGATCTTTTAGGGCAAAGTCAGACTGCAGTCGTTGAATTAACTGGGCTATCATAGAGTGGTTAGGCCCAGTAACCAAAATATCATCAACATAAATTAAAATAAAAACAAAGTCTGAGCCCATGTTGTAAATAAAAAGAGACGTGTCAGCCTTAGATCGAAGAAAGCCCATTTCACTCAGTGTAGAGCTTAAACGAGAGTACCAAGCTCTTGGGGCTTGTTTGAGGCCATATAGCGCTTTTCGAAGGTGACACACATGATGAGGCTTTGTTGGGTGAATAAAGCCTGGAGGTTGAGTCATGTAAACATCTTCTTGTAAATCACCATGTAAGAATGCATTTTGCACATCCAACTGCCGAATGGGCCAATTATTTGTCACTACTAGAGATAGGACTAAGCGGATTGTGGTTGGCTTTACCACTGGGCTGTAAGTCTCGCCAAAGTCAATACCGGGTTGTTGATGAAAACCTTTAGCTACTAAACGGGCCTTGTAGCGATCAATTGTTCCATCGGACCTCCTCTTGATTTTAAATACCCATTTACAACCGACAAGATTGTTTGACAAACTTGGCGGGACAAGTCTCCATGTGCCATTACGCATAAGTGCAGTGAATTCACTATTCATAGCATGTCGCCATTCTGCAAATTGGGATGCTTGTGAATAACATGTTGGTTCTTCATCTGATGGACACTTGGTGGTGATTAATGCTTGACTTGGTCCACATGTGATGCTGTCCATACACTTCTCCCTAGGCTGAATAATATGGTGCATTGAATGAGTCAACATACCTTTATTTCTTGTAGTCACGTGGGTTGTTCTTTGAGTAGACAAGTGGTCTTTTTGTGAACACACAAAAGCTTTGGGGATAGTGGAATCAACTAGTGCTTCAGAGATTAATATGGGTTTTGTAACGTCATTGTCTTTAGAGGTAATCAATGCTTGATGTGAGCCACGTGTGATGAAGTCAGCATACTTACGTGTGGGTTTGGAAATGTTGTTTCTTGAACGGGTTAGCATCGTATGGATCTGTGGTGTATTGTGAGCTGGAATCGACGTGATTGATGTGGGCTCACCAATTTCATGACCCGTTGATGGAGTTGGAATATTGCAGTTAATATTTTGAGGATAAGTTTCTGCAGGAGCCATGGGTAAGGTAACCCGAATGCTTTGTGGGAGATCAACTGAGGAATCACTGTGTACCTGCGAATCAGAGACATTAGTGGGAGCTGCAAAGGGGAACAGGTGTTCATCGAATACCACATTTCTTGAAACGTAGATTCTTCCAGTGGATAAATGGAGACACTTGTACCCATGATGTTGTGGGCTATATCCAAGAAAAACACACATTTTGGATCTGTAATCCATTTTGTGTTTATTGTATGGGCGAAGATGCGGCCAGCAGGCACACCCAAAGACTCGTAGGAATTTGTAATCTGGAGGGCGATGGAATATTTTCTCAACAGGAGACACATTTTTGAGCACTGGTGTTGGTAGTCTGTTGATGAGAAATGAAGCAGTGACGAATGCCTCATCCCAGTAACGTTGTGGAACTAAAGAAGAGGCAAGTAGTGCAAGGCCGGTCTCCACAATGTGCCGGTGTCGTCGTTCTACGGTGCCCTGTTGTTGATGGGTATATGGGCAAGCCATCCGATGTAAAATTCCATTGGTTGACAGGTAAGGAATTAATGACTGAAATTCTCCCCCTCCGTCAGTCTGAATTGCCTTGAGTTTGCAAGAGAAAAATCTTTCAACATGAGCAAGAAATTTAACAAATACTGAATAAACATCAGATTTTGCTTTAATCGGAAATACCCAAATGAATTTACTGTAGTCATCCACAAATGAAACATAATACCGATTTTTATTGACGGATAATGTTGGTGATGGACCCCAAACATCACAAAATACTAATTCAATTGGAAGTTTTGAAACAGATGGAGAAGAAAGAAATGGGAGACAGTGACTCTTGCTTAGTTGACATGCATTACAAACTGAAGTAGATAGCTTGGTGGATGAAACAGGAAGCTTAAAGCGGGAGGTAACATGGTGGACAATTCGGGTAGAAGGGTGCCCAAGCCTTTTGTGCCACTGATCCGTGGAGGTTCTTTCACCAATGAAGGCAGCAGGTGAAAAATGGTTTGTTGCATCAAGGATCAGGGGATACAGTCCATCTCTACTCTTGCCTTGGAGGAGGATAGCTCCGGTTGCTTGGTCCTTAATAAAAAATAAGTCAGAATGAAACTCAAGTATGGCATTATTGTCATGAGCAAGTTTATGGACAGAAAATAAATTTTTGGTAAGTTGAGGAACATGAAGCATATTTGGTAAACGTAGATGGTGTTTTTGAAGAAGATTAGAGGCACCAATATGTTCTATGTTCAAACCTTGTCCATTTCCAACTCTAACTTGCTCTTGTCCAGTGTACTCTTCTGATTGCAGATTCAAGTTGCTCAGATCAGAAGTCATATGATTTGTGGCGGCCGTATCTGGATACCAAGACAGGTCTGGTTGGTTGGATGGTGCCACCATGTAAGCTGCCATAGAATTGGGTTCATCACCCTGGAACGAGTGATCAAATCGACGATAACACTTCAGTGCTGTGTGTCCATTTTTGCCACAAACTTGACACATAGGGCGAGCATTTGAGGAGAAAGGCTGCTGATTTTGTGAAGGTCCACGGCCACGGCCACGGCCCCTGCCTCTAGAACGAGAAGAATAGAAATTACCTCTGCCAGAGTTGTAGTTGGAAGGCCCTGAACCACGGTTGTTGTTTGTCTTTGTGACAAAATTTGCAGAGGGAAAACTAAGATCAGCAGCTGGACTGTGCTGTTCCAAGCGAGACTCAAAGGTCAAAAGGTGACCATAGAGTTCTTCAAGCAATATAGGATCGATTCGTGTGATCACAGTAGTCACAAAAGAATCATACTCCGAGCTTAGTCCAGCCAAAATATAAGAGACCACTTCACAATCAGTGAGTGGTTTATCAATAGCTGCCAAGGTATCCGCAAATTCTTTCATTTTCTGAAAGTAATCTACCATAGAAAGACTTCCTTTCTTAAAGGTAGTGAGTTGAACCCTCAATTGCATAATACGGCCCTGAGATTTGGCCTTGAACATTTTCTCTAGAGCCTCCCAAAGAGCCCGAGATGTTGTGTGGTTTACTACTTGAATGAGTATGGACTCAGTCAAGGATGAAAGTAGGACACTAAGGATCATTTGATCCTGCTTTCGCCATTGTTGAAATGCTGGATTTGGAACCTGATTTGATGACGAGCCAGGGATGGTTGTTGGTGGTGGTGGGATACTGCCATCCACATACCCAAAAAGGTCCTGGCCTACCAGATAGGGTGTTACCTGGAGTTTCCACACAAGATAATTTGTCTGTGTGTGTTTGGTTTGAATGGAATGTTGAAGAGAAACACCAGCCATGGTGGAAGCAGGTGGTGTAGGAGTAGTCATGGGGATATGCGGAAAAAAAAAAAATAATAATACTAATGATAGTGGTCAATGGGGCTTTGATACCATAAACAAACAAATAAATTCACGACACTTGTTTTGGCTTCCACACCCATTGACGGGTCTGATCCTTTTTCTTTTATAGACAAACCTATCTTCTATACATCAGAGTTTACAAGATTTTCTAGTTTACACAATCTGGTTGTTTACATAGTTTTGTTGACTATCCTTATTATTCTCAGGTTGTTGTACAAGATCAGATTGTGACGGAAGACCAGGCTGTTGCAGAAGACCAGGAGATTGTTGTGGAAGATCAGATTGTGACGGAAGACCAGGCTGTTGCAGAAGACTAGGCTGTTGCAGTTGTAGAGTATCAAATTCTCTAATAGTGAAGACCGAAGATGATAATCAAGAATAAAGGCATGAATATCAGAAGGACTTGTGCCAGGCCTGACAACAATGATCAGCAAAGAATCATATACGAGGAACATTAATAACATCATTCAGAAACACAAGGTATTCCATGTTTGAAAAATTCATAAGAATTAACCTCCAACCAATGTATCAAGACTCCCTAGAATTCCTAGGTTAGTCTACCAAGAAGATTTCCTCAAATTTCAACCGTTGTTTTTAAATTAAATGGTGGAGATTTAGCCATATCAGCATTTATCACGTTATCATTTATCATATTTATCACCTCATTGATTACCATAGCAAGTGATAAATATGGTAAATATCGACGTGATAAAAACTGATATGGTTAAATCTCTACCATTTAATTTGAAAACAATGGTTTAGATTTGGAAAAATCTACTTAATAGAATACCTTAGGAATTTTAGAGAATCCAGATCCCCAAACTCAACAAAACCTTATACCAACTATTTGTAATGGGCAAAAGGATTTCAGTGACAAGTTTTAAAAACAGGATAGCACTCTCATTAGAACATTGGACTTCCCAATAAAATTTCCAAAATGATCTCTTACACTCCCTCATACATCAAAATTTCACAGGACATTTGCAACTCTGCATTTCTTGAAACTGATTTTTTTTTCTTAAGAGAGAGAGAGAAAGAGAAGGGAAAAAAAAAAAAGAAAAGGTAATCAATAATAGAAGACCTTGGCCTGAACTTCATTTCCATTAAATTTTCCTGTTATATAGGTTGGGGTCGAGGGACTGGATTAAACAACTAGAAATAACAGGTTGCTTCTAGTGCCCCGCTATAAGAAGCTGATTGGACATCCATAAAACTGATATGCGTTTTAGAAATGTGGATAGAAAGATGGGAAAGGGTTCGTAGTATAGTATTTGGGAGCAATAAGCCTCTTTTTAACTATGTAACTTTCCCGCTATGCTCTAACATGGCAACGTGCCAACAAGCAAATGCAACAAAAAATGGACATGAAGATCCCTAAACTTGATTTTGGCAAAAAGCAAATGGATTTACACTACTCACTAATCACTATGGCATATACCTGATAGTACATAATTAAGTCACATTTTATGTCTTATTCCTCACCAAATACAACAAATTGTAACATTACTCTTATTCTTGTAAAATTATCTGTCAGAACCAGATCACGCATTAAGAATTTAAGGTAGGAGAGTTAAATTTTCCTGGGGAATTTGCCGTAAATTTCCCACATACAAAATGGATTTACCTCTTATTGATTTTACCATAGTGAAACTTGGGTTTTCCAGCCTTAACATCTTCAACATACTGCAGCAAAAAGATATATGACACCCTGACATAAATTTCATGTTTGACAGGGAAGTTAATAGTAATGATACAGTTTTACAGTTCAAAACTGGTTCATACCAAATTTAAGGTAACCAGCATCAATGAAAATGCCAGGGAATTAAAAGGTATATCATCAAGGGAAAAAAGCTGGCATTCTGATGATTCTGGGCCTGTTGAGAACTGCGGCTTCTTGAGATTTGAGCTTAATGGGAGACTGAAAGATGTCTAAACAGCCCTGGCACATAGTAGACTGAAACATATACATTAGTAATTAAACGTTGAGAAAAAGACCAGTGACCGCTAGGGATAGAAGAAAAACTAAAACATGGGATTTGTGATTGATGTTCTAAGGTTGGGCTGCATAGAGGTCGATGGACTCCTAGAGAAGACACATTGGTTACCAACTATATTCAAGCATCATGTCAACTATATATATTCAAGCATCAGACTACTTTGTTTCTTGTAGTGTACCCATCTTCTTTTTATTCTTTTATTCAAATAGCTGTTTAATCAATTCCAATATAAAAATCAAACCTTCGAAGGAGAAACAACGTAATAATCTCATCAAAAACCTGGTAATAATATATATATAGCTCATCAAACAGTGTCTTGCTCATATTCAACATTAATCCATCACACTGGCCGTAATAACATCTCATCAAAATAATAATTAACCCAAGGTACATACCTCCACAGCTGCCTAACTAAGAAGTTCCTTTATGTCTTCAAAGATCATTGTCTAAACAAGTTCATCGATCATCACAAGAACAGTCAATATATAATTGTATACGATAAACTTTACATCATCCAATTGACAGAGTTTTATAAACTTCACCTTTTGTCCTCTCCCCCGCCGAAATCTCCCACTTGCGCGTCACCGTCGTCTAAAATTTGGGCTTCACCTGCAACTGATCTAGGCATCACGTACATGAGGTCGGGACGGCGTCCCAATAATGTGCGGGCCATTGCCTCGCAGTTGAGATCCCCAGGGATTTTCCTTCTCGTCTTTCAGCAGGAACCGACGAGAAGAACAAGCAATAAGAGACGTTCAGACAAAAGACGTTCTCCCAAAAACGGAGCTGCACGTCTGTTAATACGGAAAAGACGTTCACTGACCCACCGAGTATGAGAGCTTGTTGTTTTGGCCAGGTAAAATAAGTGTGTTATAAAATGTTTGGAATTGTGATTTTAAATAGTGTGATTTTAAAAATAGTTATTTTAAAATGTGAGATTTAAAAATGTAATTTTTGAAAATATAGTTAAGTATTTGGTAAAATTTTAGTTTGTTCTTTAAAATTGTAGTTTAGCATTTAAAATTCTGCATTTTTAAAAAAATATCATCTTAGCTGCGATTTAAAAACATAAATTTTTTGTATTTTCAAATCGCAATTTTTAAAAATACAATTCTTAAATGATTTAAATTTTATAATTTAATTTAAAATCGTACTTATTATTTATAAAATCACAACTCTAAATACACCCTAAAACGACCCAGACCAACGTGTTTCTTGTAGTGAATAGTCTGCATGCAACTGTTTCCATGCTATGATCCATCTCTCATGTGCAATTAATCCCAATATCCCACGTTGGCCTTGATCTCCTCCCCTTTTTCTTATTTTGCTTAAAAAAAGAAAAAAATTCCCACATTCGCGTTGATTTAAGCATAGTTTATCCTCTAAATTAGGAACGTATCTATTTTTTTTTGGCTTTTTATTTTTTTTTATTTTTTTTCTAATTTAATTAGGAACGTATCTTACATCGTGGCCAAGATGGCAGTTAATATCCGTGTAGCATAATAATGGTTTAGAAAGTGATTTCCCCACTATGCATTACGCACGTAGGATACACCTGGGCTAATGAGGTAACTTCGGACCTTAAGGTGTGGGCCTGCCAGTCCATTACCCAACAAAACTCCCTGATGATCAAACTACACACAACGATGAAGCAACAACAAATGCTGGTGATATAAATGCTGGTGAAGCTCGAGCTGCCTTATTAGCTACTGAAGCTGCTGCTGCTCTTTTTCCTTCCTCTAATATCATTTTGGAAGGCGATTCCTTAGTCACCATTTTAGCATTAAATTATCCTGATTATAATGTTGAATGGTCTTCTAGGGAAATTATTTTAGATATTATCTCTTATTTTTCTTATTTTTCTTCTTGGTCTGCGACCAAGGTTTCTAGGAGTGTTAATCTCCGGGCACATTTAGTTGCCAAATGGGCCGCTTCCCATAACTGTTATGGTAGCATTCCCACTTCTCTTCCTTTTCTTTCTGCTGTAAGAATCAGGAGTGGGCATGACCCACCTTGATCCCTTTCCCCCCTTTCCCTCTTTCATTTATAAAAAAAAAAAAAAAAAAAAAAAAAAAAACAAGGTTCATATGCAACAAATAATGTTCACATCAATCTAAAAATTTTTAAAAATCATAAGAGCTCACACTCTAAATTGGATAGATGCAACAACTCACTTTCTTTGGTCCTTCCTCTAATTGGTAGCTTTAAAACTAATTTTGATGCGGTAATAAAATCAGATTTTGCTGTTGCAATTGTCTTAATTAGTAATCATGCAGATGATATCATTTATGTCGTCACCAAACGAATTTCTACACTTTATGTTGCTATTGGTGAAGCTCAAGCTGCCCCTTTGGCTACTCAAGATCATATGAGGTTGATAATCTTATTCTTGAAGAGGATGCTATTAATATTAATTATCTTAGCTATTTAGAATCCCAATTTGTTTTTGAGTTGGAACTTTGCATATGTAATTATTGATATTAGACTTAATTTGCTTGATTTTCGGTTTGGAAAGCTGTAAAAGTTTTTAAGTGTGCTAATGTTCATATACACTCTTTAACTAGATGGGTCGCTTCTCACCTTGTATTTAAAAATTTACAAATAGTTTTTCATTCTCACTTTCATACGACTTAAGAATGGAAAAGACCCTCCATTATAACCCTTTCCTTAAAGTGATTAAAAATATATATATATTGACCTAAGATTTTTTTATATAAGAAAAAAAATAGAAGCAAAGGGAAGAAGCATCAATACGCCAATTCTTCAATTGTTGAATGTTGACCAAGTACAACTTTTTTTCATTCACTAATTAAATATCACAATAAATTTGCCACTCCGATAAAAGAAAACGAATAAGTAACTTGGTGTACGTTGATCTATCAATGGCAATCAATTTCGCTAGTGTACTCTGATCCTCCTTGGTTTCCAAAATGAAATGATATATAAGATCCAATATTGAATCGTAAGGGATTAATGAATCCTTCTCAATGATATCCAATATATGGTATAGCGGATGCATCTTATATTTTACAATATCTAGCTAATTAATTAATGACATAACTCTCCTAATAAATTTTTCAATAAGCTACGATCGATCTTAGAAGAAATTTGAATCAATAATAATACATGATTGTTAAGAAACTATGCCGGACAACAATATATATATTCATCTAGCAAAGCATCCAACTTCGAAGATTCGAGCCATCATTTGTATCTTCATCATTCCAATCATCCTGATGTTAATTGCTTTCCTTAACACAGTTTATTATCTAGTTTCAGGTACATGCGGCATATAATAGAAATTATCCTGCCAAGGCCAAAAATTTAAAAACCTTCTATAACCAAAGATAATTTTGTATACAAATTAAATAAAGCCAACGTCGTATGAAACAGCCTTTTAAAATTAATTTCTGAAGCATTCAAACCAACAGTAGTTTAATATTTTTGTTGGTCCAAACTCCAAAGAGGCCTGCAAGCATACCTCATCGTGATAAGACGCTGATAGTGCTAAAAAAAAATAGTCCAATTATAATTTAATTGGGTCGGACCATAAAACCGCCACGGTCAATACTCAATAGTCTTAATACTGCTTAGCAGAACAGACAACTTGGCAACTGCCAACTGGTAACCATTGACCCTCTGCCACGCGTAATTTGTTGGAACTTGTCTCATTTGTTTTGCATGACTTCTGTTCACGTGCAAATTCCAATTTTGTAATGTAGTTGCCAATTTTCAACACAAGCTAAAACTTTGAAATAATCTTCCAGATGGCATATTAGTCATATTCCTTCACAATGTGCTTTTCCAGGTAGGAACGCAAAAGAATTATAACCAAATCAAAATTAGAAATGTTATTATTTTGTATTTCTCCGTCTTTTATTATTATTTTTTAAATAATTAACTATTAGATTTGTAAGATCTAAAGTGCCACGTGTCAACGTGGAATGGAAAATTTCACATATATTTGAAAACAAAGAACCAGCAGACTCGAAAAAAAAAAAAAGAACCAGCAGACTCATTCTTCCTGGACTTTGTGGACCTTGAACTATATATATTCTATTCAAATTAGAGTGTAGGACCAGCTAGATGAGGTGGGCCTCCATTCCCAGAAAAATTGAATCCTCAACAAACTACCAAACACTGTTACCAGGGTATCTCAGAAGAAAAAAAAAAAAACCACTAATACTAGGGCCAGCAATTCATATTGGCATGTCAGGTCAATGCACGGGTTAACTTGATATGGGTCAATTTCAATACAATTCATTTAGTTAAACAGATTAAATCATTCAACTCTGACATGACCTATTAAATTAGCGGATGACACAATATGATTCGCATAACTCATTTAATAAACATGTCGTACTGGGTTGACCAAACCCAATCTGATGGGCTGTAAATATGGATGCGTGCGGATGTGTTTATTTGTAATATCCGCAACCGCATAATGTAGCTATTACTTTTAAGTATCCGCATCGTTCAATTATTATTCGCATCCGCGCGGTTATTAAATGCGATTATTAATTATCCGCTATATGCATTTTAGGTAGTGAGCTTTTTAGGTCTTCTTTGGGGCTCTATTTGAACCTATTTTAAAAATAGTTTAGACATGTTTTAGTGTTTTTTAAGATTCACTGTTTTTATTTTAAATGAAATTCATATCTATTTCACGTTCCAACGTAAAAATAATAATGAAAATACAAACACCCAATGATGGGTTTATCAACCAAAAAAAAAAAACAATATTACAAATTACAAAGTGCGGTTAATAAATTATAAAATATATATTATGTATAGATTTTAAAAGATATGCGGATGCAGTTAATAACCAATTAACCGCATCCACATATTCTAAAACTACTATCCGCATCCACATATGCGGATATGCGGATAGTGGTTTTTGCTATCCGATCCGCATGTACGGATAACGGTTAGGTGCAAACAGCAGATGCAGGCGATTATTATTCACCCTGCATTTATACATCTATCAACCTGCATAACTCATTTAATAAACAAGTCATGTTGGGTTAATTCAAACATAACCTATATATGAATTTAAATGAAAAAATGTTTAATTTATACGAATTTTAGTCTTTTAAGAGTTTTTTTTAATTGTTTATATATATATTATACGGGTTATACGAGTTATTCGAGTCACCCATAAATTAAGCAAATACTTGATCCAAAATTAACTCATTTATTAAATGAGTAGGTTAATTCAGATAAACCTAAATTAATCCAAACCTAATTATAAAATAAATAAATAAATAAAAAACAAATTGTCAACCCTATTTTTACCGATTCCTTCGTCCCCACAAAAGAATAAGAAATTAAAAAATAAATAAATAAATAAAAACGATACCCTTGACCAACATTAAAATAGCATACCTGAAAGTACATGGAAATTGCCCTGATACAGGTCAAAAACTTTGTTTATTTATCTTCGATTTTCCCAATGAGAACATTATGCCTGCCATAAAAATCTGAAAAGTTAGCTTTTTTCTTCTTCTCAATTGGTGTCTTACACCCTGCAACCGATTAAGGCCCTATTCTGTATTTTCCAAAAGGCGGATCGAATGAGCTTTTCTCGGGCAGTTGATCAGTCCCTTTTTCTAGCAGTCCTCTTGGGTGGATTTCTTACTCAAGTCGGTTGCTTTAGTTTTAATTTTTTTCCAAACTTCTCTGATCCAGATGCATCTGCACTAATGCTAAGTGCAAATTCACGTGTTTTCTTGGGGGCTATCCAAGTTACACCCGATCATGTTTCTGCTGACAGCTATATAATGAACAAATCCGGACGCGCCTTTTTCAAAAAGCAATTCAGATTGTGGAGCAGCAAGAGAAAAGAGGTTGCAGCATCTTTCAATACCACCTTTGTACTTAATATCAGTCCCCAGACAGCTCCAGGCGGCGAAGCTCCAGGCGGCGAAGGCTTGGCCTTCATATTAGCTGCAGATGCCACTCTTCCCGTGGGCAGCGATGGGCAATGGCTTGGGATTGTAAACGCGCCTAAAAACGGATCCTCACAAGCTAATGTGGTGGCCGTAGAATTTGACACGAGAAAGAGCTATCTAGATGATCTCGATAACAACCACGTTGGCTTGGATGTTAACAGCATCTACTCCATCGACCAGGAATCTTTGGGTGGCTATGGGGTCAATCTTTCTGCAGGCAATGATGTAAGGGTAAGGATTCAGTATGATGGCAAAAATATGACTGTCTCTGTAATTCCCACGACTGGTGGAAATGGAGAGTACACGCCAGTGATGTCTCTGCCTCTTAATCTCTCTGCCTATCTTCCAGAGAAGGTTTACGTGGGGTTTTCTGGTTCAACAAGTAATTACACCGAACTGAACTGCGTAAAATCATGGGAATTCGAGGGTGAAGATATTGGTGGAGATCTAAAGCTGTTATGGGTATGGATCACGGTTCCTGCAGTACTGGTGGTTGTGTTAATTAGCGCGATTGTGTTTTACTTGTATTGGCAAAGAAAAAACAGAGAGCAGGCAGAGGATGCATTTCCAAGGATAGAAGACCAGATTCAAGGGTCATCTATGACTCCACGGAAGTTCAAACTGAGGGAGCTGAGAAAGGCAACAGGCAACTTCAATCCCAAATACAAGCTCGGAAAAGGTGGCTTTGGAACAGTCTATAAAGGATTGTTGGCAAATAAGGAGGTGGCCGTCAAGAGAGTCTCAAAGGATTCGCGCCAAGGCAAGCAGGAATTTATAGCAGAGGTCACAACAATCGGCAGCCTCCGTCACAGAAATCTTGTGAAATTGATTGGATGGTGCTATGAAAAGCACGAGCTCCTTATTGTGTACGAGTACATGCCCAACAGCAGCCTAGATAAGTTCATATTTGGCGATGACAAACTAGGCTGCTTGGATGAGCCACCACTCAGCTGGGAAAAAAGGCACATCATAATTCATGGGGTGGCGCAGGCACTGGATTATCTCCATAACGGGTGCGAAAAGAGGGTGCTTCATCGCGACATAAAATCCAGCAACATAATGTTGGACTCAGACTTCACTGCAAGGCTGGGAGATTTCGGATTGGCCCGTACAATTCAACAAAGCGAACTGACTCACCACTCAACAAAAGAGATTGCAGGAACACCCGGTTATATGGCGCCGGAGACTTTTCTTGTTGGGCGGGCAACCGTCGAAACAGACGTGTATGCATTTGGTGTTCTCGTTTTGGAAGTTATCTGCGGAAGGAAGCCGGGAAATCAGGGCGAACATAACGACTACAACAACGGCATTGTGTTTTGGTTGTGGGAGCTTCGTCGGAAGGATAGGATGATTGATGCAGTTGACTCCAGATTGAGCGGGCAATTCGTTGAGGAAGAAATGGAGTGCATGCTTGTTTTGGGATTGGCCTGTTGCCACCCAAATCCACACCAACGACCCTCCATGAAAACAGTTTTGCAAGTGCTTACAGGGGAGGCGCCTCCGCCGGTGTTACCCTCAGAGAGGCCTGTTTTTGTGTGGCCAGCCATGCCTCCGTCATTCAAGGAAGACTCGGGCAACGCTTTTAATAAAAGTCAACTTACTCCGTTCACGGAACTCAGCGGGAGATGAGTCATGATCGATGATCATGCCGAAGTCAAGAATCTGATCAGTATGATCAATCTTGTTTTTATTAATTACTAGATGGTGAACTTGTTTATAATGCAGCGTTAGCTTCACCAGCTAGTTTTAAGATTGTGATGGCACCAAATAGTAAAACTGTAGGTGCAGTTTACTTTCCATTTTGTACACAAGTTCCCAAATTTTTTTTTTTTTTTGTATCAAATACGTAAATTATAGCAAGTTGTTAACGCTTAATGCAAATTATTCTGATGTTTTCCTCCTGTAATAGACAGAACGTACGTTGTTATGCTTTGTACACATGTTTATGACTTTTTCAGTTATTTTCTTATGTGTAAGAAAAAGCTCAGAGCAACATGTAAAGGTGTATATATTCATTTGATTGTAATTGTACAAAAGGGTCGATTTGCAAGATCATGGCTGTTTAAATGAGAAAGCTTTAAGAAGTCAGAGAACCAAAAAAAAAAAAGGTTTTAAGGAATATCCGCAGGTTGCTTTTCAAAAACCTCCTACAAATAGAAGCTGCTTCCTGAAGATAACTATATAAGATAAATTACAAGTACTATCTGATTACCAACTCTATTATATAATAGGTAAAAAGAAATGTTATACACTACACTTTTATCTCACTTTTATTATATTTTGTCTATATGACATTGTCAATGAGCCTTTGAATCAACCATGATCTAAAAAAATTAATAAAAAAGATTTAAGAGTTGATTGACGTAGTATATTAGCAATGTAGAATAATAGTGAGGTATATAACATTACTTTATACAATAACATTTAATTTTTTTAAAAGTTAAGAATTGAATATATTTTTATTAAGTTCTTACTCTGTATGTTTCAAAAAAAACTTTGAACAAAAAACTATATTTTAGTTTTATGAAGAAGAAAAAGAAGCCTTTCGAAAGTAAATTCTTTTTTATTGCCTTGATAACATGTCATAATTTTAATATGTGACATTTTATAAACGTTTTGATGTAAATAAACGCCTAAATTCCTTTGAACACTTCCTTTTTATAGGAATGTGTTCCTATTTTTTGGATTGTAGGTGTAAAGGTTTGATAAGTGTAACTGGGTCGAGATTTCCACAATAATCTAGCTGGATTGCCGGACAAATAATTGAAAGAGACTTTGAATTATCCAAATTCCAACTTATATAAACCACCCAATTCGATTTTTCTCGTGAAGACCACTAGGCCGGCAGAATCTTAGGGCATTATTGTGGGTGGGTTTTTCCAATCGGTGGTTGTCAACGTTTAGAGGCAATTGCCTTTGCATTTTGGCTTTGGCCATTTAGTCCTCCAAACGTCACCGTCTAGACTCTAAAGGACAAATGCTACCAAACTTGAGTTTGGATAATTAAGGAGCTTGTACTTTCTCAGAAAGCGAGAGGGAGAGAAAAAGGACTTGCCCATGCTATACTCACAAATCGTACGGCAAACTTCTTTCTCCATCCCATATTTTCAACCAAAATTTTCGCTTCTTTGATTTGATTCATCCAATCCCATATAATTAATTAAAATTTCAATAACAAATAAATCTTTTTCCACCCATTATCACAAATTTGTCGATAATTAATTCAAATGTATGATAAATCTCTAAATAAATGCCCCATTTAAAATTAATTATTCACTTTTTAATTTTAAAAATTTGGTCCTTGAGTATTCAGTCACCTCCTATTTTTTGGCCAAAGAGGGTGGCCAAACCCCCTCA
>FXXK01002646.1:29668-51734 GCA_900184695.1 Betula pendula
TGATGGCCAAGTGGCTGTCTCAGCCACCCCCTTGGGTTTCTATTTTATTTTATTTTATTTTTTAATTATTTTTGTTTTTTGTTTTAAGATTTAAGTTTTTTTTTTAATTAAAAAAATATTTTATTAGTTGGGACTAATGTTATACAGTAAAAATTGATGAAAATGTCATGGAGGGATCAATTTAAAATTTATGAATAGTCAGGGATCCAATTTTTAAAATTAAAAAGTGAAAGATTGATTTCAAATGGCGCCTTTACTCAAGATTTATCATATATTTACCCTTAATTCTTTAATTTACTTTGTTTTGCCTAACAAATTAGTCGAGCTTTATGTCCAACAATTCGTTTGATAAAACTTTTTAAAAAATGTCTTTTGTTTTTGTTTTGCTGAAAAAAGTATTTTTAATGTAACATAAAAGTGCATTTTGTAAATGTTTTGTATTTGAAATTGTTTGTTAATGCTTTATATATATAATAAGCAAAAAGTTTCTTTAAAAAGAAATTTATGCTTCTTGTGTTGCTTTTAAATACCAAATCTGATAAGGTTGAAAGATTTTTTTTTTTTTTTTTTTTGACTCTCCATCCTGCTGAACTTATTCAAAAGGCGAAATATTTTCCCTATTCTAGATTTCTTGCGAAATAAGTAAAGTCTTTCTTATACAAAGAAATTGTCACCATCAATTAAATGATGTTAGGTCTTGAAAAATCGCTTGATTGGTGATTGCCCAATCTCTTTCTTCAACTTTTTGTTGAAAATTTTGAAAAACATCATTATTTAAAAATCGATTTATAAGGTGGAAATTAACAGTTTGATGGCGACATAAAATAATATTCCTCATTACTTGAACCAATTAGATGCCAATTGTCCTTTTGAATTTCTGTTCAATGTTTACAAGATTTCCATCGGATTGCTATTCCAATAATAGTTTGAATCTTCCTCAAAAAGACAAGGCAATCACCCAGTTCAGCCTCATCGAATTACATTTTTCTTTAGGAATACCCTGAATTTTCATCTCCTCAAATAGATGTCAGGGATTGATGTTTGAATTGAGATAAGATGAATGGATTTCAAAGTCAGTAAAGATATAATGGTGCTCTATTTGATTCTACGTAGAAACATTTTCTAACTTGACCGATGTGCTTTCAGTTTCTCTTACTTCAGATTTTCAAATCCTGCAACCAGCAAAACTCGAAATCTTATAATGTAAACAAAGATTAAGGATTCATTATACGTGGATTGCAGAAAAAATGAAAGGGAAAAAACGAATTTTTAATATGGGTAAATTACATTTTTCTATTTTAAACTATAAGGTAAATTGTCATGTTATCATTAAACCTTAATGTTGAGGAATCTCCCTCTAAAACTATAGGATCAGTTACAACTAATATCATATTTTAGAGGATGAAATAGTCAAATTTTAAACTTAGGGGAAACCCTATAATTTAGGTGAATATATTTCAAGTTCTATAATTCATTGCATAGGAGATATAGCACGCGCAAACTATAAGGTCAATTTAAATGTCATCACTAGACTTTTAAAAAAGTCAATTATCATTGGGTCAGACCATAAAACCGCTAGAGCCATTATTCTTATACTGCTTAGCAGAGCACACAACTTGGCAGCTGCTGGCAAGCATTGACCCTCTGCCATGCGTAATTTCTTGGAATGTCTCATTTGTTTTGCACGACTTCTGTTATCTCTCACGTGCAGATTCCAATTTTGTCATGTACTTGCCATTTTTCAAGACAGGCTAAAACTTTGAACTAATCTTCCAGATGGCATATTTGTCATATTCCTTCACAATGTGCTTTTCCAGGTAGGAACGCAAAAGAATTATATATCTTCGGTTTTCCCAATGAGAACATTATGCCTTCCATAAAAATCTGAAAGTTAGCTTTTTTCTTCATCTCAATTGGTGTCTTACACCCTGCAACCGATTAAGGCCCTATTCTGTATTTTCCAAAAGGCAGATCGAATCATGAGCCTTTCGCGGGCAGTTGAGTCCCTTTTTCTAGCAGTCCTCTTGGGTGGATTTCTTACTCAAGTCGGTTGCTTTAGTTTTAATTTTTCAACCTTCTCTGATTCAGATGCATCTGCACTAACTATGCAATCTTTAAATTCACGTGTTTACTTGGGAGCCATCCAAGTTACACCCGATGTTTCTACTATGAGCTATAAAATAAACCAATCCGGACGTGCCTTTTACAACAAGCAATTCAGATTGTGGAACAGCAAGAGAAAAGACGTTGCAGCATCTTTCAATACAACCTTTGTACTCAATATCGTTCCCCAGACAATTCCAGGCGGCGAAGGCGTGGCCTTCATATTAGCTGCAGATGCCACTCTTCCAGTGGGCAGCGACGGGCAATGGCTTGGGATTGTAAACGCGACTACAAACGGATCCTCTCAAGCTAATGTGGTGGCCGTAGAATTTGACACGAGAAAGAGCTATCCAGATGATCTCGATGACAACCATCTTGGGTTGGATGTAAACAACATCTACTCCATCAAACAGGTACCTTTGGGTACCTTTGGGGTCAATCTTTCTGCAAGCATTGATGTAGCGGTAAGGATTCAGTATGATGGCAAAAATATGACTGTCTCTGTGAATTCCACGACTAGTGGAAATGGAGAGTACACGCCAGTGATGTCTCTGCCTCTTAATCTCTCTGCCTATCTTCCAGAGAAGGTTTACGTGGGGTTCTCTGGTTCAACAAGTAATTACGTGGAACTAAACTGCGTAAAATCATGGGAATTCGTGGGTGAAGATGTTGCTGAAGATCCAAAGCTGTTATGGGTATGGATCACGGTTCCTGCAGTGGTGGTTGTGTTAATTAGCGCGATTGTGTTTTACTTGTATTGGGAAAGAAAAAACAGAGAGCAGCCAGAGGATGGATTTCCAAGATTAGAAGACCAGATTCAAGGGTCTTCTATGGCTCCACGGAAGTTCAAACTGAGAGAGCTGAAAAAGGCAACAGGCAACTTCAACCCCAAAAACAAGCTCGGAAAAGGTGGCTTTGGAACAGTCTATAAAGGATTGTTGGCAAATAAGGAGGTGGCCGTCAAGAGAGTCTCAAAGGATTCGCGCCAAGGCAAGCAGGAATTTATAGCAGAGGTCACAACAATCGGCAGCCTCCGTCACAGAAATCTTGTGAAATTGATTGGATGGTGCTATGAAAAACACGAGCTCCTTATTGTGTACGAGTACATGCCCAACAGTAGCCTAGACAAGTTCATATTTGGCGATGACAAACTAGGCTGCTTGGATGAGCCACCACTCAGCTGGGAAAAAAGGCACATCATAATTCATGGGGTGGCGCAGGCACTTGATTATCTCCATAACGGGTGCGAAAAGAGGGTGCTTCATCGCGACATAAAATCCAGCAACATAATGTTGGACTCAGACTTCACTGCAAGGCTGGGAGATTTCGGATTGGCCCGTACAATTCAACAAAGCGAACTGACTCACCACTCAACAAAAGAGATTGCAGGAACACCCGGTTATATGGCGCCGGAGACTTTTCTTGTTGGGCGGGCAACCGTCGAAACAGACGTGTATGCATTTGGTGTTCTTGTTTTGGAAGTTATCTGCGGAAGGAAGCCGGGAAATCAGGGCGAACATAACGACTACAACAACGGCATTGTGTTTTGGTTGTGGGAGCTTCGTCGGAAGGATAGGATGATTGATGCAGTTGACTCAAGATTGAGCGGGCAGTTCGTTGAGGAAGAAATGGAGTGCATGCTTGTTTTGGGATTGGCCTGTTGCCACCCAAATCCACACCAAAGGCCCTCCATGAAAACAGTTTTGCAAGTGCTTACTGGGGAGGCGCCTCCGCCGCTGTTGCCCTCCGAGAGGCCTGTTTTTGTGTGGCCGGCCATGCCTCCGTCATTCAAGGAAGACTCGGACAACGCTTTTATTAAAAGTCAACTTACTCCGTTCACAGAACTCAGCGGGAGATGAGTCGTACGTCATGCCGAAGTATAATTAATAGAATCGATCTTGTTTTTATTGATTAGTAGTTTTACTAGCTAGTTAATTTGAAGATTGTGAACGCACCAAATGGTAAAACTGTAGGTGCAGTACTTTACGTACTTTCCATTTTGTACAGAAGTTCCCAATTTTTTTTTTCTGTATCAAATACGTAAATTATAGCAAGTTGTTAACGCTTACTACAAATTATTCTGATGTTTTCTTCCTGTAATAAACAGTTGTTTATGCTTGTACTCATGTTTATGACTTTTTCTTGCTATTTTCTTATGTGTAAGAAAAAGCTCAGAGCAACATGTAAAGGTACATATATTCATTAGATTGAATATAACATGTAAACATGTTTGCGCAGTAAACTAGCAATTTGTTATTTGATGGCATTCTACCAAATTTTTAGTACAAAAGGGTGAATTTGCTTTAAGAAGTCAGAAAAAAAAAAAAATAATAATAAAGAAGAAAAAAAGTAAAAGGTTTTAAGGAACATCCGCAGGTTGCTTTTCAAAAACCTCCTACAAATAGAAGCTGCTTCACGAATATATGTTACAAGTACTATCTGATTACCAACTCTATATAATAGAGAAAAATAAATGTTATACACTTTTAATCTCACTTTTATTATATTTTGTTTATGTGACACTGTCAATGAGCCTTTGAATCAATCATGATTTAAAAATAAAAAAATAAAAAAGATTTAAGAATTGATTGACAGTAGCATATTAGTAATGTAGAGTAAAAGCGGGGTGTATAACATTACTTTATACAATAACATCTAATTTTAAAAAAATTTAAACACTATTAAAAATATATATATATCTCGAAGCAACACAGCCTAAAGTAAGGAGTTTGATTACCACGCTTTATTAGAGATCAAGATTCCATACAATTTCATAAAAAAGTGTAAGTTCACAAATTACAGAATTTAAGTAATTTCTTTACATCGAAATACTTAAAATATTCTACATATTAAAAAGGTGATATGTTATAATTGGGAATTTAGTTTTTTTTGTTTATTTATTTTATGAATCATTTAGTATATTTTGTATCACCCTAATACTCTTTATATTGTAAAAAAAGATTTGAGCAAAAACTTGTTTTTTGATTTTTTGAAGAAGATGTATGTCTTTCTAACTACCTCAATAATATATCACAATTTTAATAGATTATATTTTTGAAACGTTACGATGTAAATGAATGCCTGAATTCCTTTGAACACTTTCTTTTTATAGGAATGTTCCTATTTGACGGATTGTAGGTGCAAAGGTTTGATAAGTGCAACTGGATCGAGATTTCCACAATAATCTAGCTGGATTGCCGGACAAATAATTGAAAGAGACTTTGAATTATCCAAATTCCAACTTATATAAACCACCCAATTCGATTTTTCTCGTGAAGACCACAAGGCCGGCAGAATCTTAGGGCATTGTGGGTGGGTTTTTCCAATCGGTGGTTGTTAACGTTTAGAGGCAATTTCCTTTGCATTTTGGCTTTGGCCATTTAGTCCTCCAAACGTCACCGTCTAGACTCTAAAGGACAAATGCCACCAAACTTGAGTTTGGATAATTAAGGAGCTTGTACTTTCTCAGAAAGCGAGAGGGAGAGAATAAGGACTTGTCCATGGCCATTTGCCCATGCTATACTCACAAATCGTATAGCAAACTTCTTTCTCCGTCCCATATCTTCAACCAAATTTTCGAACTTCTTTGATTTGATCCATCCAATCCCATATAATTAATTAAAATTCTAGTAACAAATAAATCATTTTCCACCCATTATCACAAATTTGTTGATAATTAATTATTTGATAAATATATGATAAATTCATGAGTAAATACACTATTTAAAATCGAACGTTTACTTTTTAATTTTGAAAATTAGGTTCTTAAGTATTCGGCCACCCCTTATTTTTTGGCCAAAAGAAGTGGCCAAACCACCTCTTGTTAGCCAAATGGCTGTCTCAGCCACCCCCTTGAGTTTTTAGTTAATTTAATTTAATTTAATTTTTTAATTAGTTTTAGTTTTTTTTTTTAAGATTTAATTTTTTAAAAAAAAAAAATTAATTAAAAAAATATTTTACTAATTAGGACTAACATTGTACACTAAAAATTGATGAAAATGTCATGGAGGGATCGATTTAAAATTTGTGAATACTCATGAATCCAATTTTTAAAATTAAAAAGTAAAAGATCGATCTCAAATAATTCCTTTACTTAGGAATTTATCATACATTTACCTTTAATTCTTTAATTTACTTTGTTTTGTCTGACAAATTAATCAAGCATTATGTCCAACAATTCGTTTGATTAAACTTTAAAAAAAGTGCTTTTTATTTTTGTTTTGTTGAAAAAAGCATTTTAATGTAACATAAAAGTGCATTTTGCAAATGTTTTGTATTTGAAGTTATTTGTTAATTTTTTTTTTTTTTTATACTAATAAGCAAAAAGCTTCTTTAAAAAGAATTTATGCTTCTTGTGTTGCTTTTAAATACCAAATCCGAAAAGGTTGAAAGATTTTTTTTTTTTTTTTTTTCGTTTTTTTGACTCTCCATCCTGTTGAACTTATTCAAAAGGCGAAATATTTTCCCTATTCTAGATTTCTTACAAAATAAGTAAGTAAAGTCTTTCTTATACAAAGAAATTGTTACCATCAATATGATGTTAGGTCTTGAAAAATCACTTGATGGTGATTGCCCAATCTCTTTCTTCAACTTTTTGTTGAAAATTTTGAAAAACATCATAATTTAAAAATCGATTTATAAGGTGAAAATTAACAGTTTGATGGCGACGTAAAATAATATTCCTCATTACTTGAACTAATTAGATGCCAATTGTCCTTTTGAATTTCTGTTCAATGTTTACAAGATTTCCATCGGATTGCTATTCCAATAATAGTTTGAATCTTCCTCAGAAAGACAAGGCAATCACCCAGTTCAACCTCATCGAATTACATTTTTCTTTAGGAATACCCTGAATTTTCATCTCCTCAAATAGATCTCAGGGATTGATGTTTGAATTGAGATAAGATGAATGGATTTCAAAGTCAGTTAAGATACAATGGTGCTCTATTTGATTCTACGTAGAAACATTTTCTAACTTGACCGATGTGCTTTCAGTTTCTCTTACTTCAGATTTTCAAATTCTGCAACCAGCAAAACTCGATATTTTATAATCTAAACAGAGATTAAGGATTCATTATACATGGATTGCAGAAAAAATGAAAGGGAAAAAACGAATTTTTAATATGGGTAAATTACATTTTTCTATTTTAAACTATAACGTAAATTGTCATGTTATCATTAAACCTTAATGTTGAGGAATCTCCCTCTAAAACTATAGGATCAGTTACAACTAATATCATATTTTAGAGGATGAAATATTCTAATTTTAAACTTAGGGGAAACTCTATAGTGTAGGTGAAAGAGATATTTTATAATTCATTGCACAGAAGACATAACACGCGCAAACTATAAGGTCAACTGCAATGTCGTCACTAGACTTTTAAAAAAGTCAATTATCATTGGGTCAGACCATAAAACCGCTAGAGTCATTATTATTCTTAAACTGCTTAGCAGAGCAGACAACTTGGCGGCTGCTGGCAAGCATTGACCCTCTGCCATGCGTAATTTCTTGGAATGTCTCATTTGTTTTGCACGACTTCTGTTATGTCTCACGTGCAAATTCCAATTTTGTCATGTACTTGCCATTTTTCAAGACAGGCTAAAACTTTGAACTAATCTTCCAGATGGCATATTAGTCATATTCCTTCACGATGTTGCTTTTCCAGGTAGGTTCCGCAAGAGCATTATGACCAAATCAAAACTAGAAATGTTATTATTTTGTATTTTTCCATCTTTTATTATTTTTTAAATAATTAACTATTAGATTTGTAAGAACTCCGGTGCCGCATTGAAAGGAAAATGTTAAGCTTTTAATTCAAATTATTCTCTCATTTTTTTAAAATTCACAATCACCATTAAATTTATGGATCTCACACATGTGACTCACATAAATTCATAGATCCAATAATAATAGTAAATTTTAGAAAAATAAGAAAAAAAAAAATTGAGTTGAAATCTTAACATTTTCCTATTTGAAAACAAAGAACCAAGGGACTCATTCTTCTTGGACTTTGTGAACCTTGAACTATATATATTCTATTCACATTAGAGTGTAGGAAGGTAGGCCTTTTACCCATCCCCCCCAAGGAAAAGTAAAATTGAATCTTCAACAAACTACCAAACACTTTTACCAGGGCCCGCAATTTATATTGGCATGTTGGGCCAACTCACAGGTGAACTTGATATGGATCAATTTAAATATGACACATTTAGTTAAACGAGTTAAATCTCTCAATTCGATCTGACACAACCTATTTAAATTAGTGGGTGACGCAACACAACTCATATAACCCATTTAATAAACACGTCGTGCTGGATGAACCGAACCTGACCTGAATGGATGTAAATGTGGATGCGGATACAATCATTTGCAATATCTGAAACCGCATAATACGGTTATCACTTTTAAGTATCCGCCTCTGCATCGTGCAATTATTATCCACACGCATATGATTATTACGGTTATTAAATGCAATTATTGAGGCAATGAGCTTTTTGCGTCTTCTATGAGGCTCTATTTGAACATATTTTAAAAATAGGTTAAACATGTTTTAGTATTTTTGGTCTGTTTTAGTGTTTTTTAAGCTCCAATATTTTTATTTTAGATGAAATTCATATCTATTTCACATTTCAACTTAAAAATAATAAAGAAAATACAAACACCCCTTAATAGGTTTATAAAAAAAAAAAAAATACAAATTACAAAGTGCAGTTAATAAATTATAAAATATATAAATTATAAAGGGTATATGGATGCAGTTAATAATCGTATCTGTATACTCTAAAATTGTTATTTGTATTCGCATACGTGAATAATGATTTTTGCTATCTGCATTCGCATGTGCGGATAGCGGTTAAGTGTGGATAATATATGCTGACAGTTATTATTCACCCCGCATTTACACTCCTACTGACCTGTATAACTCATTTAATAAATAAATCATATTGGGTTGACTAAAACATGACCTATTTTGACCTGTATATGAATTTAAATGAAAAAATATTTAATTTATATGAATTTTAGCCTTTTAAGAGGTTTTCTTTTAATTGTTAAAAAAAATTAATTTTTTTATTTATATGGGTTATACGAATCACCCATTAGTTAAAAGAGTTGACCTGATATTAGGGATTAGGATTACGATCCATACAATTTTTTTTAAAAAAAAGTGTATATTCTCAAATTACAGAATTTAGGCAATTTCTTTACATCAAAACACGTAGAATATAGTACATATTAAAAATGTGGCATATTATAGTTATATATTTAGTATATTTTTTATGAAGTTAATACTTTTTATGTTATAAAAAAATATTTGAGCAAAAATCTATCTTTTGATTTTTTGAAAAAAAAATAAAAAATAAAAATTTAGTGTCTTTATAAAAGTGAAAAAGAAGCCTTTTGAAAGTTAAATTATTTTTAACTGTTTCAATAATATGTCACAATTTTAATCGTTGACATTGGATCGAGATTTCCACAATTGTCTAGCCGGATTGCCGGACAAATAATTGAAAGAGACTTTGAAGTTTCCAAATTCCAACTTAAACCACCCAATTCGATTTTTCTCGTGAAGACCACAAGGCCAGCAGAATCGAATTGGGTGGGTTTTTCCAATCGGTGGTGGTCAACTTTTAGAGGCAATTTCCTTTGCATTTTGGCTTTGGCCATTTAGTCCTCCAAACGTCACCGTCTAGACTCTAAAGGACAAATGCTACCAAACTTTAGTTTGGATAATTAAGGAGCTATTACTTTCTCAGAAAGCGAGAGAGAGAGAGAGAGAGGATAAGGACTTGTCCATGGCCATTTGCCCATGCTATGCTCACAAATCGTACGGCAAACTTCTTTCTCCATCCCATATCTTCAACCAAATTTCCAATCCCATATAATTAATTAAAATTTTAGTAAGGAATAAATCATTTTCCACCCATCATCACAAATTTGTTGATAATTAATTTTTAGATAAATGTATGATAAATTTTTTAGTAAATATGTCATTTAAAATCAATTATTTATTTTGAAAATTTTAAAAATTTGGTCTCTGAGTGTTTGACCAACCCCTATTTTTTGGCCAAAAGGATGGCTAAACCATCTCTTGTTGGCCAAGTGGCTGTCTCAGCCATCTCCTTGGTTTTTTTTTTTTAATTAGTTTTAGTTTTTTTTTAAGATTTTATTTTTTTTAATTTAAAAAATATTTTATTAATTGGGACTAACATTGTACAGTAAAAATGGACGAAAATGTCACAGAGGGAATGATCTAAAATTTGTAAATACTCAAGAATCCAATTTTCAAAATTAAAAAGTGATGGATCGATTTTAAATAACGCATTTACTCAGAGATTTATTATACATTTACCCTTAATCTTTAATTTACTTTGTTTTGTCCGACAAATTAATCAAGCTTTAAGTCCAACAATTCGTTTGATAAAACTTTTTAAAAAGTGATTTTTATTTTTGTTTTGTTGAAAAAAGCATTTTAATGTAACATAAAAGTGCATTTTGTAAATGTTTTGTATTTGAAGTTAATTGTTAATGCTTTTGTTTTTGTTTTTGTTTTTATTTATTTTTTTTACTAATAAGCAAGAAGCTTCTTTAAAAAGAATTTATGCTTCTTGTGTTGCTTTTAAATACCAAATCTGATAAGGTTGAAAGATTTTTTTTTATTTTTTTTTAACTGTGCATCCTGCTGAACTTATTCAAAAGGTGAAATAGTTTCCGTATTCTAGATTTCTTACTAAATAAGCAGGTAAAGTCTTTCTTATACAAAGAAATTGTCACCACCAATATGATGTTAGGTCTTGAAAATCACTTGGTTGGTGATTGCCCAATCTCTTTCTTCAATTTTTTGTTGAAAATTTTGAAAAACATTGATTTATAAGGTGGAAATTAACAGTTTGATGACGACATAAAATATTCCTCATTACTTGAACCAATTAGATGCCAATTGTCCTTAAAAATTTCTGTTCAATGTTTACAAGATTTCCATCAGATTGCTATTCCAATAAATAGTTTGAATCTTCCTCGGAAAGACAAGACAATCACTCAGTTTAACCTTATTGAATTGCATTTTTCTTCAGGAATACTCTAAATTTTCATCTCCTCAAATAGATGTCAGGGATTGATATTTGAATTCAGATGAGATGAATGGATTTCAAAGCCAGTGAAGATACAGAGGGGCTCTATTTTTTTTTTTTCTATTCTACAGTGGGGCTCTATTTGATTCTACGTAGAAACATTTTCCAACTTGACCGATGTGCTTTCAGTTTCTCTTTACATTTTCAAATCCTGCAACCAGCAAAACACGAAATCTTATAATCCAGACAGAGATTAAGGATTCATTATACGTGGATTGCAGAAAAAATGAACATGAAAAAACGAATTTTTAATATGGATAAATTACATTTTTCTACTTTAAACTATAAGGCAAATTGCAGTGTTATCGCTAAACCTTAATGTTGAGGAATCACCCTCTAAAACTATAGGATCAGTTGCAGCTAATATCATATATTAGAGGATTAAATATTCAAATTTTAAAGTTAGGGGAAACAATATAGTTTAAGTGAATATATCTCAAAGTTTTATAATTCATTGCCCAGAAGACATTGCGTGCGCAAACTATAAGAGGCCAATTGCAATACATCATCACTATACTTTAATGGGAATCACCTTCTTGAACTATTGGATCAGTTGCAACTAATATCGTATTTTAGGAGATTAGATATACAAATTTAAAATTTAGGCAAAGATTGATTGCACAGAAGACACGGCACGCATAAACTATAAGGTCAATTGCAATGTTATTACTAGACTTTAATATTGAGGAATCACCACACAAACTATAAAGTTAATTGCAATGTCATTACAAGACTTTAATATTTGAAGAATCACCCTCTTAAACAATTGGATTAGTTGCAACTAATATCATATTTTAGGGGATCAAATATGCAAATTTAAAATTTAGACAAAGATTGATTGCCCAGAAGACACGACACGCACAAACTATAAGGTCAATCGGAATGTCATCACTAGACTTTAATATTGAGGAATCACTACACAAACTATAAGGCCAATTGCAATACATCACTAGACTTTAATATTGAAGAATCACCCTCTTAAACTATTGGATCAATTGCAACTGATATCAAATTTTAGGGGATTAAAATATGCAAATTTAAAATGTAGGCAAAGATTGGGGGGAAACCCTATAGTTTAGGTGAATATACTACCTCAAGTTGTATAATTTATTACATGGAAGACACAGCACATACAAACTAACTTAAGGCCCCATCTGCAATTTCATTATAAAGAACACATTGACCCATCAGTTGATGACCTCAGACACCAATTATGTGACACATGGAGCAACTCCTAGAAAATGAAAAGAATTTCAAACCTGAGTACCGAGTATATCACTGTTTATTCTATTTTTCCACTTCAAAGGGCATCGTAGAGGACTCACCATCTTGTCAAGACTGAAGATGATAATCAAGAGTATAGGCATGAATATCTGAAGGACTTGTGCCAGGCCTGACAACAACCATCAGCAAAGAATCATATACCAGGAACATTAATAACATCATTCAGAAACACAATGTATACCATGTTTGAAAAATTCATAAGAATTAACCTCCGATGATCAAGATTCCCTAGAATTCCTAGGGTAGTCTACCAAGAAGATTTCCTCAAATCTCAACCATTGTTTTTAAATTACATGGTGGAGATTTTTCCATATCAGCATTTATCACCTTATTATTTACCATATTCATCACCTCATTAATTACCATAACAAGTGATAAGTATAACAACGACGTGATAAAAACTGATATGGTAAAATCTCTACCATTTAATTTGAAAACAATGGTTGAGATTTGAAAAAATATATTTAATAGAACACCCTAGGAATTTTAGAGAATCCAGATCCCCAAACTCAACAAAACCTTATACCAACTATTTATAATGGGCAAAAGGATTTCAGTGACAACTTTTAAAAACAGGTTGGCACTCTCATTAGAACATTGGACTTCCCAATAAAATTTCCAAAATGATCTCTTACGCTCCCTCAACATCAAAATTTCGCAGAACATTGCAACTCTGCATTTCTTAAAACTGATTTTTTTTCTTAAGAGAGAAAGAGAGAGAGAGAGAGAGGGAAAAAGAAAAGGTAATCAATAATAGAAGACCTTGGCCTGAACTTCATTTCCATTAAATTTTCCTATTATAGGGGTTGGGGTCGAGGGACTGGATTAAACAACTAGAAATAATAGGTTGAATGTTCAAAAAAACAAAATTAACAACAGGTTGCTTCTATTGCTCCACTATAAGAAGCTGATTGGACATCCATATATATAGGACTGAGCAACCAAAATAGCTCTTCTGATAACCCTTTAAACAATTATGCGTTTTAGAAATGTGGATAGAAAGATGGGAAAGGGTTTCATAGCATAGTATTTGAGAGCAATGAGCCTCTTTTTAACTATGTAACTTTCCTGCTATGCTCTAACATTGGCAACGTGCCAACGAGCAAATGCAACTAAAAATGGACATGGAAATCCTTAAACTTGATTTTGGCAAAAAGCAAATGGATTTACACCACTCACTATAGCATATACCTAATAGTACATAATTAAGTCGCATTTTATGTCTTATCCCTTACCAAATACAACAGATTTAACATCAATCTTATTCTTGTAAAATTATCTTTCAAAACCAGATCACGCATTGAGGTAGGAGAGTTAATATTTTCCTGTGGAATCTGTCGTAAATTTTCCACATATAAAATGGATTTACCTCTTATTGATTGTACCATAGTGGAACTTGGGTTTTCCAGCCTTAACATCTTCAACATACTGCAGCAAAAAGAGATATGACACCATGACATCAATTTCATGTCTGACAGGGAAGTTAATAGTAATGATACAGTTTTACAGTACAAAACTGATTCATACCAAATTTAAGGTAACCAGCATCGATGAAAATGCCAGGGAATTAAAAGGTATATCATCAAGAGAAAAAAGCTGGCATTCTGATGATTCTGGGCCTGGTGAGAACTGCGGCTTCTTGAGATTTGCCAAGAAGATTATATAAGTCTGCTCCAAACAAGGCATAATGAATTACACAAGCATCTTTAGCAAGTACACAGAAAGTCAATATGAGCTAAATGAAAGGTTGTTTCTCCCTCACTTGGCCAATAAGAGGAATATCCAATTGAGCAAAAGGAGACAGCACTTCCACTTCTGCATTTGCTTCTTCCCAGGTTTCCCTGATTGCCCCTTCTGCAGCAGACTCCCCTATTTCCATGTAACCAGCAGGAAGAGTCCTACTCAATGACACCCAAACATCGAATGGTGAACAAACAACGATAATAGAAGCAACCTTCATCATAATAGAAAATGTGCATTAATCAGACTGTGTTTTGCATAATTGTTTTTATTTGGACAAAAATTCCCTCCAAACCCAGTTTGGAGGAATTTAATAAATTGTCGTGTGTTGCTCTATCATGTGAAAGGCACATGACTTTTTAATAGGATTAACAGACTGCCTACACCGTTAATTCTTTCTCTTTTAACCTTAACTCCTTCTCTTCTAACCTCTAAAATTCCTTCTCGCTCAAACACAAAACACGTCTAAATCCCTTCTCTCAAACGCAGTGCAAAGTCTTTCTCCCTCAGCTGTTCATCTACCTTCCCTCTCAGTTAAGATCAGAAAATTGCCGCTGGAGCTGGGCACATATCAGAGCCATGGCAATAGTCAAATGTAAATGTATGTGCTAAAATTCCTTCTCAGTCAAACTTACAAAGGAGTCCAAGAGTGAGCTATTGGAGATGTTTGATAAGGTGTTGCTCTGTGCTGGGAAAAAGAGGAGCCTTCTGTGTGTTCCGTTAATGAAGGCTTGCAAAATGGAGAAAAGAATAACTGTTTGGACAATCCAATAAGAATGGGCAATCCAATATATCTAAGGTCACTTCTAGCAGCAGAATAAACAATCCAATATAATCTAGTGTTGCAAAGACTCGTGTCAAGAAATAGAGCAATAAGAATATTAAGAATGATGTGGTGGATTTGAGAACTCTACTGGTTATGTGTGCACAAGCTCTCTCTGCTGATGATAGGAGGATTGTTAACGAACTTCAAAAACAGATTAGGCAGCACTCTTTCCCATTTGATGATGGTTGGACTCACAGCTAAGCACCTTTAGTGCATCGCCATTGCATCTTAAGAGAGTATCTATCTTTTTAATCCAACCACAACTAAAATTGAATGAAAAAAAATAAAAATAGATAAGACTAGCTCTCAGCAATAATAGAATAGAAATTCGTAAAATAATTGATTAGAAAGTGGTTTCAGCTTTGGCATATGACCAAGACTACCTGGCCCCAGTGATTGAATTACAAAGGAGTAGTGCAAGATCTGCACCCACCCAAAAGCACGGAGCAACTTGAAAGGCCAGGATTCGATCCAAAACTAGACCCATCCCCGAAAAACTGACTTTTTGAACCACCCACATCCTAGATATGTGTCATCGCTCCAATATGTGCCCAGCTCCAGCGGCATTTTCAGATGTGTCTAGAGACAGAAGGGAGATGAACGGCTGGCATCTCTGATAGTTCACTCTTGGACTCCTCTATTAGTTTGAGTGACAGAATTTTAGACATTAGAAGAGGAGTTAACAGTGGAGGTAATCTGTTAATCATGTTACCATGTGCTTCTCTCACATGGTAGTGGGACACATGGCAATTTACTAGATTGAGTTGGAGGAAATTTTTGTCCTTTTTTTCCATCTATGAAACGATTGTGGAGAAGAACCAAAATGAAGAAACAGTTGGTCCCTCTCCAACTAAAACTACATACATACCATAGACCATAAGAAGGTTGAATCTTCCGCTTGCAAAGTAGGACCTTGTTATCATGCTCAACGAGGCAACCCACAACCTATATAAGCATCAATTGAACAATTATTAGTAGAAATGAGCCACATTGGCACAAATAAGAATAAGGACCAAACTTCGATGACAAATGCTTAGCAGCAAAATTTTGAAAAGCAAAAACCTCATGCATTATATATATTTTACTAAAAGCTAAGGTAGTTGTTTTACAAAGGATAGATATAGAACATGAGCGTGTTAAATTTAAAAAGGAGACAGAGAGAGAGTTGCACCAAATTTACAATGTAGGCAACCTCAACCTCAACATCCTTATCCAATTCTATTAATACTTATTTGTTGCTCTCTAGATTGAATCCTGAAAACAACAAACCCAACCATTGTTTCCCAGATGGTGGAATAAGTGACTACAAGCTGGAAATGAAAGACAATATTCTCTTCCACTGCTCCCTGTGTTAGCACGCAGCATACAATAGTATGCTCTCTAAAATCTTGCAAAGTAATCACGATATTATATTTATTTCTCTCTGATAGGCACAAGTTTATGTAAGTAGTCATGCAACAATGATATTATGGTTTAAGCTTAAAATGAAAGGAAAAACCCATAGGATTTGGGAAATTTTTCATAGTTGCTGGAAAATCGTTAGGTACCTGGACATCATAATAGAGAGAGTAAACCAATCCACAATCTTTTACACTGCATACGAATACATTAGTAGTCTTAAATAAAGACAACAACAATTAATGCATTTATGACATTTTCACATATATCCTTAAATGTGCCCTTTACTATTATGCTATTAAAAGGCCATGTACTACTTCATTTTGAATGCATCATAAAAACAACATGAATCCATATGATTTCAGTAATCCCACATACCTAAGAAAGAAAACTTATAAAACAAATACATAGTCCCTTTATTTCTGGATTGGCACTTGCAGAAATAAAAAGAAAGTTCTGTTCCAATATCGTATTACCATTTTTGGGTTCTGATAGGCAATTTTCCCACAAACTGTGCAAATAGCTCTCATCTTCTCCTCTCCATCAGGTATCTCATGCTTTGTTGGGCCACCACACCACTGACAGAAATTGATCTTACGGACATTTCCCTGCATAATAGAAACTACAAGTATGGGAATAGTACAGAATAACTAACTGAAAAGAAAATAAAAATAGATATAGTGCATCAACAATTCAGGATTTCTGGTTTATATTTTGAGAACTTTTATATTGCACCTGTCATATTATAGCTGAAATATATCAGTATATGATGTGTAGCAAAGAAGAAAAATTGGCCACTTCTGTGTCCTAACCTTCAAAAGTAAGGCAAACCTCACACCTAGAACCACACTCACAACCATCTGACACTGAAGACTATGTTACTAAGAAACTAAGCAGGAAAGTTCTACCAACAGATAAAATAAGTTAAATTCTTATCTCTCTCCGCCTCCTCTATCAAGTTAAGATGAGACCAAGAAGATACAAGCCACCTTTTTCTACATGTATGAAATTTTTACTTCCACTACATGATATCAAAATGAGGCAAAATCATGTAACTTAACCACAAACGTACAACTTAATCATCAATTTTTCTCTCTCTTAAAAGAACCAACAAAGACTGCATCAAAAAGCAGGAGCAGAGAAGAATTCAAGGCAGAAAAGCTAAAGAAACTAAACGTGTACATCAATATTGTCATGGCCCCACTATTGGGCTACGGGCCGTACCGGCCCTCACTTTTGGGCTACCATCAACACTACTCATATTATCCTCTTTGGTCTCTTAGGACTACCCATCGACGCGGACCCCTTAGACCTCAAGGCTTTGCTCCATTTGGCCGTAGCCGTTGGAACGCGTCCTCATTGAGTCGAACTAGAGACCTCTTTTAAGGCTCTCTATTCGCAGCTAGCTCAATGATACCAATGAGTGTGAATAGAGAGCCTTAAAGGAGGTCTCTAGTTCGATTCACTAGGGATGCTATTCAGCAGCTACAACCAAATGGAGCAAAGCCTTGAGGTCCAAGGGTTCCACGTCGACGGGTAGCCCTAAAGGATCAAAGAGGACAATATAAGTAGTATTGATAGTAGCCCAAAAGTCAGGGCCAGTACGGCCAGTAGCCCAATAGTGGGCCATCACAAATATAATGAGAAAGAACATTCTAGAATATAGAGAAAGTTGGCAAGCTGAGAGAATATATTATCTATTGAGGCTTACAAAGAGTTCTAAAGAGTGCCTAAACTGAAGTTGGCATTTTTTCTTAATCCCATTTGAGTCAAAGATAATTCAACACATCTATTATCTGAATTTAAGTAAAAAAAAAAACGGCAAATGAACTCAAGTCCCTAGCGAGTTTTCAACAAAATTCAATCATCAATGATTTAAAAACTAGATAAATAATAAAACCACCTTGCAAATTAAAATTGCAATTTCATCAGACGTGAACACTCAAACAATCCCAACGTAAAGAATCATCAAGAATCTCTATCTCATTCCATTCTCCAACCAAAGTTTCCTAAATTATGCAAAATAGAACCTAATTATGCAATCCCCGCATTACGGACATAACTCAAATTCCACTATATCAACGAACACATCCCAATGGAACCCATCAAATAGAAAGAAACGAGCTACCAGAAAAACTCACTGCTGAAGGCTGAACTGCAACCGATGATGATGAAGCGGAACGGCCATCTGGGTTTGACTCGGAGCGAGCTGAGGACGGACGAAATGCCCTTACAGAACGAGTCCTGCGCGCTGAAAACCCGGGCAAGAACGAAGAATCCATTGTTGTTGCTCTTCCTGAAGATAAAGAATATGATAATGGTTTAGCAGAGACTGAAATGAAGGAAAGCCCACCACTGCTTCGGGGTTTCCAGACAAACCCAGATGAACAACAACCCAGAATCTGTATAGCTTTGAGCATATTATTCTATCCCCCAGAAAACTAGTTCCAAAGATTCATCCAAAACTACAGAGTTAACTCCGCAAACTCTGTACAGTCGGGTTTTCTCTTTAACCGCTTGATCTATTACAGAAATTTGATGAAAATTGTTTCTGATCTTGATTCCTGGTGTAGGTGCCCACTTGTCAATCGTTTTGTTTGGTCCACTATTTTGTAGGAAATCCTCGTAACCTATCAAATCTCAACACTTCAGCGTCCCTAATTATTGAAGACAGGAAACGATATATGATATATCCTTAATCAAATTTAGTCGAATCTTGTTCTTTGGGTACTTTTATAGGCTTTAACGTAGTATAAAGATTCAAGTGCAGATAGCTCCCACTATCCGAAATTCCAAATAAAGTAAAGAAACTTGGGATCCTACTATATAACATTGTTGTCATGGATAAGGACCACAACAGTCGGTTGTCTTAATTGCTAATTATTTGAACAACTAATGTAACAGAGCGTATATGAAACCTATTTGCACATGTCTTGAAAAATAATTTTTTAGTTATTTAACCTTATTCGGCCAGGTAAATTTCATGTGAACTTTCTCACGTTCAATACCCGACCACCCCTCAGCTCTCTTATTTGTCCTTTTTTTTTTTTTTTTTTTTGACACTTTTTTAAACTTTATTTATTTGATAACTTTTAAGGTATAATTATTAGGGTTAAACACTTTTTTAGTACATGTGGTTTATCCGATTATCAATTAGCTACCTCGTTTTTGGAACGTATCACAGGTGGTACCTGTGGTTAACCTCAAAACCAATTTAGTACTTCCGTCAGGCTTCCGTCCAAAAAACTAACGGATCGCCACATCATCACCTCTAATTAGCCGACACCTGTCCAAATCGACAGATATGCATTCCACATCACGAGGTCCTTGTGGTTTCCTTGCCACGTCAGCCCAGAAAATAAAATAAAATAAAATTATAAATGATTTTAAAACCAAAAAAACAAAATACGAAATTATTTTTCGCGGCGGTAAACGTATTTTCAGTAAACCACCGCTTTCGTTCAAAAATATTTTCAGTAAAGTAATCAGTGAATATCACATTTGGGGTTTCCAAAAACCCAATCGGCGCTGAAGTGATTTTCCCCAATCGCATTTGCTGAGACCGCGATTCCGGTGGTTTGTCCCTCGAGTCCGCTTGTTTTGCGGTGGTTGCCGTCGCGGTGGACCCACTCGTGACTCACTGGTGACCCATTCGGGACCACCTCGTGACCACTCGCGACCCACTGGTGACCCATTCGAGACCCACTCGTGACCCACTCGCGACCCACCGGTGACCCATTCGGGACCCACTCGCGACCCACCGGTGACCCATTCGGGACCCACTCGCGACCCACCGGTGACCCATTCGGACCCACTCGGGACCCACTCGCGACACACTCGCGACCCACTCGTGACCCATTCGCACGCCTTCGATCAAATTGCAAGGTAACCACTTCGCACAGTTTAGTTCCTTCTTTTATTGTGCAAATGGAGTTGTACGAACCCACATACATGCCTCCTTGTTAACTGTGTTTAGGGTATAAAAAAAGTTACTTCTTTTGTTTATTGGTCACATCTGAGATATGCATGTGAACTATTGTTGTCGGTAGATTTTAGATGTGGTGGCTTACAAGTCAGTGGGTTGAATGGTAGGTTGGTTTTTTAAGGGTTACACACTTTTTTGGTACCTGTGGTTTAAATCACATTCATTTTGTTTTTTTCCCAAACGTTTGGTACTTTTGTTGATATGCTGTCCGAAATGGTATAACTTTTTGTTTGTTGTCAGCAGTTCCAACTGCAAGAGTAAAGTAAAGTTTACAAAACAAAACAAAAAAGGTGTCTATGGGGATGTCATTGTCCCATAGACAGTTTTGCAGTCCCTATGTGCTGCTCCACTGACTTTGTTAAACTGTATGTGGAATGTCATTGTCCCTTCACTATTGATAAATGCTTACTTTAATGCACAATGAATTTGTTGGCTAGTTAGGTTGTCAATAAGTACCTTTTCTGTCTCATATAAAATGTTTGTTTGTGGTAATAATTTTGGACTATTTATGCATGGTGCAGAAATGGCTAGCTCCATGGTAGATATATTTATTTATCATGGTGGGTCCATGTCTGGCAGACATTTGGAGTATGTGGGAGGAGATGTTCTAAGTATCCCCACAATAGATGCAGAACGACTATGTTACGGGGACATTTCTACTTTGGTGCAAGACCATCTGGGTTATGCAGATGATGGTGAAATGTTTTACAAGTTTGATGAAGACAGTTACGAGAGTATCCATTCCCTGAGAACAGACAAGGACATAATTAAGATGCTCAATGACTTGTTGACCTGTAGGAGACGCACATTGCACGTTTATGTAGAGCATCATATTGAAGAGCCTATACCGATTGAGATTGAGCATCCACCTTTGCTTCTAACTCAATCGCCTGTTGATGAAGTAAATCATGAGCACGAGCCTAGAGAACAAAACTCCAGACCCGCCACCGCCGACTCCACAAAGGTCTCCCCGTCTACAGCCACGCATACAGAGGGTGGACATCATTCTTAGCGATTTTGACATAACAGACGATGATGAGCCGGAGATATTTAATGAAAGAAGTGATGAAGTGATGAAGGCTGCTAGGGAGGATACAACAAAATGGTTTCAGCCATGGGCAAGTGCACCGTCATCTTCGAAGAAGACGGGGGGAGATGAGGCTCACTGGCATGATGGAGATGAGTACCATCCGAACAGCGATGAACTATGAGCTTGGATAGTGAAGACGAAGCTGATGAAGCTGACATAGGGTCATCCAGACGCGTTTGAAAAAAAAGAAATTATCCACAGTGGAGTGCTCCAGCTGATTTGTCAGAAATGTTACGTTGAAGCTGGGGTTAAGGTTTGCATGCCCCTCTGACTTTAAGGAGGCATTGAGATTATATGCAATACAACAAGGGTTTGACTATACCTTCTTGCACAATGAAAAGAAACGGGTGTCTGCTTTTTGTAAAAAAAAATGTGGCTGGAAATACATGCGTCCTGGATGAATGACAAGAGTGCATTCCAGATAAAAACATTTTTCGACGTCCACAATTGTGGCAAGCATCATAAGAACAAAAGGGCAACAATAAAATGGGCTGCGAAATCTCATCTCCTT
>FXXK01002647.1:0-10911 GCA_900184695.1 Betula pendula
GAAAGCAGAGAGAATTAATAAATTTATCCCCATTGTTTAATAACTATTTTTTAACCATCGTGTATTTTAACTTTGTATCATAGATGGTAACCTCAATTTTGCCTAAAGACGGAGATGATACATCCGTCTATCTTTCGTCCAAATATTTAACGGAAGTCCATATGTCATGTTAAAACACTGACACGTGGCTATGCCTTATTAAAAATAAAGTGGAGTTTTGTTAAATATTTTTAGCCACCGCTTATTATTATTATTTTTAAAGTTTTTTAATATTTTAATATTTTATTTTTAAATAAGGCATAGCTATGTGCCAGTATTAAAGTAGAATTTGTAAAATTGTTGAACGAAAGATGGATGGAGATTCCAGTTCCGTCTTTAGCCAAAATTGAGGTATCATCTATGATACAAAGTAAAACCGAGATGACTAAAAATAAAGTCGTTAAACCACATAAGGTTGAAAGGTATTTAACCCTTAATTTAAATACAAAAACGCTAAAAATTACATTCAAATTCCATTAGACTGACGTGACACTACTCATCAACCATTGGCTGACCCTTGTTAAAAAAATAAAAATCTTAGGGCTAATGGACACTATCATGTCAATCCAAGAGAATAGAAGTGTGGTTTTTAGCATTACTCATTTAAATAATTAAATTCACAATTTTTTATCGACTTAAGTTTTTTAGGTAAGTGACGATTTAATATGACATCATAGCCATTTATTTCCTATTTCAGTCAAAATAGTTAATGTATTATCTAATTTCTTACGTGAGGGGAGTGTTACAATATTAATTTAAATCAATACAAATGACAAAAAAAAATCTATACTCAACTCCAACTACATATAGAGGCTTTCTAAAGCACATCTCTTTGCTCAAGTTTTAGTCAATGCCACTTTCTCCGGCCAAAAACTTGTGAAACCTTCCGTTAACCATGACAGGACAACTATAATCATTTTCAACAATAGGACTCAAATATTAATAAAAACAACTTGGTGGGCCAATAAGCATACAACCATCAAGAATCTCAAACTCCAAATGAACAATATTATGCAATAACTCTACATCAACAAAAGGTTTAAATAAACCTTTAAGAAAACAATTTAAATTACAACACAAGATTACAGATAATTGTAAGAAAAGATAACAAAATAGGAATAACAATACACAACACTAGTCCAAAAGACATGAAAAGAACTATCGCCTTAATGACTTGCAGCAAATGTGTTTTTATTCCTTACATATTGACTGAGTACAGGTGCATGTTGAAGAACTAGAAAATTTTTACACAGACTTTTGAAAAAAATCTTGTAATGCTTTATCTGCCCGATTAGTAGACAACAAATTGATCAAAATGGTCGCAGTGGTCGCATTTGCCGAAAAACCCTTGTCAACCATCAGCCGGAGATATTTCACTACCCATGATGTCTCATTATGTTGCAAGAAGCCTTGAATGATTGTGTTATATGTGACATCGTCTGGTGAACAACCGTTCTCTTCCATTTTCTCAAGCAATTCCCTCGCTTCATCTAGCAATCCTTCTTTAAAAAGCCCTTTGATCATTATAGTATAAGTTCGAACATTAGGTTGCAAACCTTTGGTAGGAAGAGTATTAAAGAGTTCTCTTGCAGTCGTAAGTTTCCCAGCATTACACATACCATCAATCAAGATGCTGTAAATCACAATATTACGGTGCAAGTTTTTGTTTTCCATCTCTTGAAATAATGCCATTGCCTCTGAAAAGTGTAGATTCTTACACAAGCCATCTAACAAATTAGCACAAGTTTGGAGATTTGGAGGATGACCACAACCTTGCATCTCGTGGAGTAGCTCTAATGCAATTTTTAGGTCTCCCAACAAGGCAAAACCCACCTATAAGAGTATTGTAAGTGACAACATTGGGAAAAATTTCATTTGTGGACATTTCTCGGAAGAAACTCATCGCCTTGTCAATTCTTCTATTCTTACAATATCCATGGATCAGTATACTATAGCTAACAACAGAAGGCGAACAACCCTTTCGAACCATTGTATTAAATATTTTGACAGCTTCATCCATTCTATTTTGCAAACAATAACCGTCAATCAAAGAATTGTAAGTGACTGCATTAGGCTCTATGCTTCTCTGAATCATCACATCAAATACTTCTTTTGCCTCTTTCAACATCCCCTCTTTACCAAGTGTATCCACCAATATGCTGAATGTAAGCACATTTGGCATGATTTTCCTTTGCACCATTTCATTCAATAGTTTAGTTGCCTCCTTCCACCGGCTAAAATTGCATAGGCCCTGAATTAAAGAGCTATAAGTAAAAACATTTGGCTGAATCCCTCTATTTGTCATTTCAAAGAAAAAAGTCAAAGCCTCAGTTACCAATCTGTCTTTACATAAACTATCAATGATTGTGCTATACAACACTACATCAAGTTCAAGATTTCTTTCTTCCATCTTCCGAAGCAAGCCAATAGCCACATTGGTCTCACCTATTTTACACAAACCGTTCATTATTATTCCATAAGTAACTGTATCAGGTTTATAGCCTATCTTCTCCATTTTGTTAACCAACTTCACAGCTTCAGCAATTTCACCCAAAAGACAGAGCCCCTTGACAAGAGTATTAAGAATTACAGAGTCCAGTTGAAAACCAAGTTTCAAAATTCTTCATAAGATAGAGAAGCCGAAATCCACCCGGTTCAAATGGCAGAAGCAATTAGCCAGAACCCTTAGAGTACAAGCATCGGGAGCAATTCCTGACAGCTCAATTTCTTTAATCAAAGTAATAACAGTTGAGTGATGCTTCATTCTTGCAATTGCACCCAGCAATTGAGTAAAATCCACAATGGAAGGCAAAGGGTGCATGTGAAGCATTCTATGAAACAGGCCTAAGGCATCGTCAAGATTCCTTAAGCTTCGAGATCTGCATCGATCTCTCACAGATTTCAAGAACTGATTGGGGTTTTCCACATTATCTCTACCACTATTGGTAGTTTTAGCACTAAAACTACGACAATAACAATAATAAAAATTTGGAGCATGGAAAGAAACCCTCAAACGAGAATAATGACTGAAGAAAAAAGCAAGAGAGTTTGTAGACTTAGCCGTCGTACCCATTTCCTGATGTAGTGGAAGAAAAACAGAAGCCGATCTGATGCAGTGGCTCAACTCAAGGACTCGAGAGAAATAAGAAGTAGAAAAGCAGAAGCCGATCCGACGCAGTAGATGGGGAGGTCTGGGTTCTTACACGACGTCGTTCTGTCAAACTTCACACGATGGACCGTCAAAATGTCTATTCGGATGATCTTTCTAACCATACAAAGCACACGAGTCACCTCTTATGAGTATTTTGTTTTGCACCGTGCAATTACCCTTTTGCCCTTTCTTCAGCTTGACAATTGCAGTAGACGCTGCACAGAGAAGAGAGCGCGAGAGAGAGTACGTAAGTGTAGTTTTTATGTTGAAATGCACAATAAATTTGTGATGCTGCTCTTTCTTCTTTATTTCTTGTTTTCAACATCATTTCTTCTTTCTTCTTCCTTTTCACTTGATAGTCTCCTGCTTCTTCCCTTTGACATTATCTTTTGTGCCTTATATTAGTGTAAATTATAAACAATTCCCTGATTTTAAACTTTTCTACTCATCCAAACACCCTCTAGTGCCCTTCACAACACCATCCAAATTTCTGAACCTGCCTGTTTTTCTCAAGCCGCTTGTCCAATGCTTCATTGATCCCTTGCATCCAGATTATGTATGTCGATGGCTTCACAAGGGGATAACTCTCTTTACGTTTCATCAATCTGATATTCACTTGTTTTTACTCATTTATCTGTTATTACTTCTCTCATTACTCATATTTCTTCGGCAGAGCAAGAAATAGACTCGCCAAGATTTTGGGCTCCCATCCAGCTGCTTACCAATTGTGTTAAAAAATTGACATATTGCCTCAACATTCTCCTCTGCTAAAAAAAAAAAAAGATTTGTCATGACATGTTCATATTGCACCACAAGCAGCACCCAAAATAATACATTTAATAAGCAACTCCCACTTGATCAGAGCTTTTAAGTAAACAAACCAGATTTACTTGCATCGACTCTCAAGATAATGTCTGAGAAATTAACATTCCCTACACACAACCCCCACACGCACATGCACAAAGGAAGAAAACACCCAAAACCAAATAAAGACCAAAACTATAGATTGATGCATGACCTGATGACCCCTCAAACAGGCTATCATTAAAATTCCTATGAATTCTATTTCACTATCATTAAAACCATGACCATAGTATATAGAATTGTTATTTATATCTAAACCTTTACAAGCGTGCTCCCAAGTGATTCAAGCACCTTATCACAAATTTGGTAAACTGGATTTAAAAAAGTTACGCATATGAAGTAGCAATGTAGCATGTTTCCACAGGTAATTAATTTTTGAAAGTTTAGGGCATGAGGATGTTGTCAACTGTTTAGATCAGAAAATCAGGAAAATACATATATGTACAAATTTCCCTTCCATATAGCATACATCAGTGCAGAAAAAACAAGACCATGTAAGCAGTTATCCCTTGGCCACTAAAGATCAGAGGCCTTGCCAATTGGGAGTTTGGCTGATCATGGCTATTGTTTAATTCCCGTGGCCTTGATTCGAATCGGTTAGAAAATTCATTATTATCTTGAATTGCTTCTCAGGATCTCTCTTCTTCCAGAGGCAGGAAGCTGAGCAGAATGACCATGCCAATCATAGTTCTCTGATAGAGAAGATTAAAAAAGTCAGTAAGTTAAAGTTTTCAACAGTCATTAATAGAGAAAGAAAATAAAATAAGCAATTATTACAACAGAAATATGCCCAACCCAGAGCAACTGTAACATGCAAACTTCTTTGAGATAAACAATTTCAATATGCAGAGAAATTAGATATGATAGTCTATACAGACAATTTTTCCAACCATGAAAAGCTACTAAAATAAACTATAACTACATAAGAAAACTTTTGCTAAACTCCCACTACTATCGGCACAACCCCAAGTTTGATCCTCACCAACAAACTCAGCCTCAATTTCTTGGTTGATCTTCAAAATAACTTCAGGAATGGCAGCAGCCTAGGCAAGAAGTAAGAAGCTAATAATTTCATACAACCATCAAATACAGTGGAAAAACATTATTTATGCATGGTATTTTGTAGCCCAGTTTTCTAATATAAATATATAAAATAACAAAATTTACCAATTCTCTCTCTATTGTTTCATAATGAAAGTTAAAGGAATGCACAGGAACGTCATTGTGACAAGTACCTCCCTAAGTTGCAACAGTTGGTCTCGGGTGTAGTGGACATGATTATCTAACAACCCACCATAAACCATTAAAGACATCCAAACGGGCAAACAAATGAAGAATGAAAATGGCATGAACAATGAATTATACCCCTGTACAATCAACCATAATGTCCTTTTTCTATTCTAGCAACCATAATACAATATATATGAACATACAAAAGATCGTTTATTCGCATTTCATGAAGAAAAAACACAAAAATTGCAGATATGGAAGTGTTGTCAAGTATTAACTCCAGTGTAACTGTGAATCTAGACATACAAAGATAACTTCTTCTTGAAAGTAGAAACGGACGTGAAGCAAGGAAGAAAGATTTAATATAAATGACAACAACTTACATTTAACAAATAGATCTATGATGTCAACTGCCAAAATGGAGATACATGTCTGTTTCATACCAGTAAGCAACTATCCTCATATATCAGCTATGACAATCTCGTAAAATGCAAGACTAAGGTTGCATTTATCTTGATGTAATAACATTTTCCCAAAAGCTTTTTACGCATTTTCTGGTGTTTAGACAGACTGAAAAATATTGGTCAATCCGAAAATATTTTCTGGTCAACGGAAACCCATGAACAAATTTAAGGAAAATGGCTTACGCTTTTTAAGAATTGTAAACTGTTTTCCCTCAACTCATAACCCCCCCCCCCCCCCCCCCCCACCAATGAACAAATTTAAGGAAAATGGCTTACGCTTTTTAAGAATTGTAAACGTTTTTCCTCAACTCATAAGCCCCAGCCCTTCCAGCATGTCTTCCTCTCTAGGCAATGGCGGCTCCAACTGACATACAAAAGAACAGAATATCATTAGTTTTCCTAGAAAATTTTTCAGATAAAAAAACATTTACATTGAAACAAACACATCTTAAAAAAAATAGTTCATAATGAATATTTGCTGAAAAATGCATTTACATATGACCAAACATGGCCAACATAGATAAATTATAGTTCATATAAGAAAGAAATAATTGGACCAAACTAAATGGCACTTTCATAAGAGTAATGCTAGAAGGAGGACCCAAAATTATTTTTGAGACCTTTCAAAAATGATTTGACTTTCAAATCACCATTGAATTAAAATCTATATAGTCATCTATCACAAGTTGAATGGACATAATTGGAAGAAAAAGAAAGATCGAAAGACCATGAGAAGAAGATCATGAGAAACTGAAGGTAAGCTTGCAAAAACAGGTCAATTGCTGTGGAAGAAAAACAGAAGCCGATCTGATGCGGCGGTGGCTCCGCTCAAGAGGAAAAAAGGAGATCTGATGGAGTAGTGGGTCTGCTCAAGAGAATCAGAGATATAAGAGGAACTTTCACAATCTCCCGAAAGTTAACGTTCTGACGCTGGGTGCTTATACGACGTCGTTTCTGTCAGCATACAACTTTAAACGCCCGTCAAAATGTCTCCTTGGATGATCTTTCTATAAGTTCTAACCGTACAAAGCACACGTGTCACCTCTCCTGAGTATTTTTGTTTGCACCGTGCAATTACCTTTTTGCCCTTTTTTCAGCTTGACAATTGCAGTAGACGCTGCACAGAGAGAGCCAGAGTGGAGAGAGAGAGAATACAGACTACTGAGGAGACAAGTACCCGCTCGCTCTTATTGGTGTTGTGTTGAAGAGAAAGTGGAGGGAAAATGAGCGTGGGGAATATGCTCCCCGTCTCCCTCCCTCTATGTACATTCAAGATATTAGTGTTTTGGTGTTAACAAAAATATTAATATTGGTGGTTACTTTTCTTGCCCTTGAAGTTTGTTTTAATTCTCGTATATTTCAATTAACATACATCTTATACTTCGCCCGAAATCAGAAGCATCTGAGTGGTTTATAATCTTTTTGCTTCCAATTTCAAGCCAGATACACAGAAGAAGATGGAAAAACTGAAGGTCAATTGCTATGCGATTTTTTTTTTTTTTTTTTGTTGAAACCTCCAACTACTTCTCTTCGCACAGTCTTAGTCAATGCCACTTTCTCCGGCCAAAAACTTTGAAACCTTCCGTTAACCTCGATCATACTGCATCCAGCAGTCTTGGCAATGCCCGAGCCATTCATCTTGTCTCTCCATCTCTTTGCTTCCTCCCATTTACCACATGATGCAATACAAGTTAGCAACAATCATAAACTCCCCATCACTAAACTGACAAGCCCTGCCAAATAGAGCTTCATTACTTTCTCGCCGATGTCAAGGTCTCGGTGGGTGACACAGGCACTGAGCAACGCACCCAAGATAGACTCCCCCGGTTCAATATGGCATGGCTTGGATGAGTTGAAATGCACGGTCAAGAAGCTTGCTCTGCTGAGCAGATCAACTAGGCAGCCATAGTGCTCTATCTTGGGAGTGATTCCGAAGTCCTTTTCATGCAATCGAATAATCGGCATCCGTCTTCCACCAATCCTGCATGGCTGCAAGCACTAAGCAGGCCAATGAAGGTAATCTCATCTGGCGTTATGCCAGCAGCTCTCTCTCATCTTGTCAAACAGTTTGAGAGCAGCATAGCCATAGCCATGGAGAGCGAGTCCAGAGATTATGCATTCCAACAGTAATATCCTTGACTTGGGATTTGAAAGAATACCTGCAGAGGCGTTCAGTATGCTTCCAACTTGGCATACATGACTATCAACGCTGTTGTGACATGAGGACTTGAGTACTAAGGCAGTGATCTTTAGCATAAATGTGTATTTTTGTGCCTCTTTCAAGAGAACCCAGATGACCAGCCAGATAAACACTAGCCATCCGTTAGAAAAATCAGGCTTTACATTTGCAGCCTGCATTTCATTGAAAGATCAACAGCCCTCGGCGTAAAGTTGATTGCGTATGTAGCCTCTCACCATTGTATTCCATGTTATAACATTTTTTGCTGGCATCCTCCTTGAATAATCTATGTGCTTCAACCATATCTCCAGCATTGGTATACGCCAATATCATAGAGTTTCCACGAGACAGTATCTTTCGCAGGAATCTTATCAAAGATGCTTCTAGCAGATACTGTTCTTCCCATAACTTGGCATACCCCGGAGACCATGATATTGAAAGATGTGAGGTCTTTAAAGGCTGGAAATCAAAAAGCTCCATTGCAGTACCCATCTGGCCACTGGACACATATGCATCTAACATGGATTCCAAGCAACAACATCTTTCACAGGCGTATTCTCAAACACTTTACAAGCATCCACCAACGAATCCTAAGAGAGGAATACATGTTAAGCCAAGGCAGTTTGGACAAAAGACATGGCCACAGAAGCAGTTGTTATTGTTGGCCGTGGAGTGCGAACCCAATGCAAGACCCAGAAAGGTCTCCTGCCGCTTTAAGTAGAAATGGGAAAATGTAATAGTTATCAGCTCTGTAACCAAATTCCTGCATTTTTGTATATGTTAGAATTGCTTTCTTTGCATTGCCCTTGAGCACTTGTTCTTAATCTTCTTATTCCAACTGAGTGGGTTATCAGGCACCGTCGACAGGCTGAAGTTGCAGGCAAGAAAGCCATTTCAATTCAGAAAATTCATTGGACAGACTTATACCTTAGAAATGTTAAGGCTTTTTTAATATAGATAAAATTTTCCTCCTAGAAGTGTCTTATGACTCTATTTAGACCACAAAAGATAGCTTAATCGACTGAGGACGACGCTTTATAAAGTGGATGCCATTGGTTCAAATCCCCTTCCCCCTTTCCCTTCCCTTAGTTGGTCATATATAAAAAAAATAAATAAGAATAAAAAAAATAAAAATAAAAAAACAAAAAAAAAACAAACAAACAAAGTGTCGCAATAAAATTTTATCCTTCTAATATGGTCAGTCCAAAAGAACATACCATAATGTTTGTTGGATAGAGGAGTTTTAGATTGAATTGTATTACTATTATGCATTCTGAAAATTTTTAATGTTTAACTTCTTTGTTTGGCTTAACAAATGTTATTTAAAACTCTATAATTAAGATAAGGATTTTTCAAATTAAAAATTTGGATTACCATAAGAGATATATTGTGCCACATCATTAAAAAAACTTTCAAATTTTTTCAAATTTGATAGTAAACACTATGTATATACAATATAGAGAATGTATTTTTTTCATCTCTAGTCAACCACTGTGTACACTATTAAATAACGTAACACTGTGTACACTATTAAATATAGCTTGTTCAAACATGCTTATTAGATGATTAACTCATCTCATTTGTATTTCGATTTGATGCAGAAATGTTGTACACAACATGGTCGAGTTTAAGAGCTGGTTCAGCTGAGAGGCATATTGAGGACTAGATAATCCATTTATTTTTGAAGGGAAACACGTGTTGTAGTGTGAAATCCTTCTGCAAGAATTAGCTTTTCTTAGCATTTGGCTATTGTTGTTTCTATTTGATATAGTCAACATTAGAATTGACAAAAATGTACAGGTGCATGGCATTTAAATGAATGCAAATGAATTTGAATGAAGCAGGATCTAATCGTTTTTCTGGCAATAATTAATTGTGCATTGGTTCTCTGGTAGTTGAGTTAAAAGATGTGTGATGGACTGTAAATATGGAAGCAAATAGTACACCAAATTGAGCCAACTATTCACTAATTGGTTACCCCCAAAAAAGGGCACCATTTTTAGCTATTAGAAACACTAATACTACCTGCTGGTATATGGCAGCTATCCTGCTGTAAGCATCCATGGTCCTTGACTTCAATAAATTTTGTATTACCCACATCAAGTTTATCATATAATTTCAGAAGAGGGATGATAAATCCAAGTCTAAGAGTACAATGCACTTCACTCTTTATTTAATTAGTGTATGATGTTAATGGAAAAAGACCGTATCAAGATGAAGCTAGATGAATATAAGCAATGAAAAGAGTGAAAGGAACAAAGACATAAACCCTGAACTGCCTGCAATTTGGCAGCATGGTATTCTACAAGAAAATTTCTGCTGCTAAGTATATACAATGAATCCATATAATCTGATCGAGACAGTAGTGGTGGCGTGTTCCAAAATAAATCATATATCATATATCATATCATATCATATATATATATAAAAGCCGAATCTTGCATTAGAGAGTGCTTATAATTGCGACATGTGGCATGTTTAAAATTTCGACATGTGGCATGAACCCATATTTTTTTAATAATTTTATTGTGCTTTAATGGTTTTGCCATGTTGTTCTCCAAGATTTTATTTCAAACATTTTCCTATTTCATTAATTTTAAGAATTTAATGTGAAATATTATATTCTTACAATTTACTACTATCTAAAATTATAGGGAGATTGAACCGATTTTTGGATTTTGTCATTTTTTTTTATTATGTAAAGTCGTTTATTGAGTTCCAACTTAGTGTTAGCCTAAAATTGCGACATGTGGTGTGAACTCCATGCGTTTTAGTGACTAAACCAGTCATTTAAATAAGAAAATTGAACTGGTTTATTTAATATGTTAATAAGTTTACTTAAAAACCCATATATTGAACAAAAAAACAAAAACAAAAAACACTAAACACACGTCTCTCTCTCTCTCCCCATTAATAACGCCTTCAAATATAGAAGCATTTCAATTTTTGCAAAAGCTTGATATTTCAATACAATCATATCTATA
>FXXK01002648.1:29655-42536 GCA_900184695.1 Betula pendula
TGCTCCTAAACTCTATAAATACTCCCCTAAGTCCTCCTAAACAAATACACAAGCTTAAGGAGAAGAATCAAAGGCTTCAAAGAAGAGTTTTTCTTAGTTCTTTCTTTCTTTTTAGTTTTTCTTTGTTATTTTCTTATGGGGATGATTTTCATCCAAATTATGTGTAGCTAATACTTTAGTTAGGGCTCCATTGAAGCCCTAATCATGTCTCTTTAAGGTTTCAATTTGTTTTGCTACAATTCATATTTTGATGCTTAACTTGATTATTTCTGGTTTTCTTGAATTCCTCACATGTATGTGTTTGATCATCATATGCTTGTGGTATGTATTTGTTATTTAGGTCAATTTGGATGGCCGAGTCCTGAGCCTAATAGAGTAACAAAAGAACCCCATCACAGGTTCTTGGATTAATTAACATGGAAAACCGGAGTAGAGGCCATGCTCTAGGCTCCATGTGTTTGTCGATCTCTATAGTTTTATGCTTTCTTGAAGAACAACTTAGTAGATGCCATGCTAAATCCTTGGAGAAAGAAAAGAGTTAGAGTAGATGCCATGCCTAACTTGTTGCTTAGGGAGATCAATAGCCTAAGGAGTAGATGTCATGCCCTTAGGTTGGCAAACATTGAGTATCATGATATGGTTGTAGCATTGTGCATATTGTTTACCTTATTTGAGTATAATTAGTGGTGGATATCGAAGCCCTAGCCCTTTATTCTTATTATTTTAATTCAATATTTTTATCTCATCTCATTCTAGATATTTTCTTAGGAATTACTTTTTAAACATATTTTACCAATCCTTGTGGGAATGATCTCGTATTTGCCGTCTATACTATCGTTTTGATCTTGTGCACTTGCGAGTAAAACGTGCATTTATTCGCTTATATATTTAGGTGGATATTTGTACAACAACAACCCCTACTCCAATACTTACAATGCAAGGTGGAGGAATCACCCCAATCTTTCATGGAGTAACAATCAGAATGTTCTGAACCCATAGGGTGTTGGAACTACTGTCCAAAACTCCAACTGATCATAATATATTAAGCATTGTAATGAATTTTGTTAAATTCCCTAATTTGATCAATAAACAATAGACATGTTTTATAGTTGTCTTTGTTACGCCAAAGAATTTAAATTAACGAATTATAAATCACCTTAACAAGGTAAGGGTAAAAAGGTAATTTAAAGTAAAAAAAATAAACAATTCGAAAACACATTGAGAAAACATTAAAAAAATGATTTTTCGCATTTGGCGTTCGGACAGGCTTTGCTTTTGATTCAATTAGTAGCAACTGTCTGCAGGTCGCCCGGATGGGAGCAGTCATGTCTTGTCTACAGCGGCGTCCGGACGTAGCATGTCTATGATTCAGTTAGTGGGACTCGCCCGCAACCTATCCGCAGCATGGTCCAGACGGTGGTGGTCCGGATGGTCCATATTCGGTCCGGACGGTGATGAATAGTATGACGAGTATAAAGAGCTTGAGTGTGTTTTTCTAGCTCATTTCTCACATTTTCTGAACTGGAATGACCTGGAGCTCTCTCCTCTCTCCTAGGGTTTTCCCCAAACCTTAAGAGAGCAACATTTTGAGGCTTAGGTTGGATTTTCTAACACCGACAATGCATTACTTGGTGTCAGATCGTCGTTTCCACCGATCGTTTGAGGTAAATTCTCAAGATTATGCTATACACTACTTGCATTTTACTTAATCTTGATTATTTGTCTAGGGTTTTGTCACATTTGTGGAGTTCTAGCGTTAGATCGAAGTTCCTCTAACCGGGTCTTCATACCTTTGTGGTGAGTGTTAAGTCTAACCTTGTAATTTTGGTTAGTGTTGTAATGTAGCATGTTAATCCCTTGTAAATTACCATGGATTAACTTTTGTAGCTTATGGATTCATGTTATGAATTCCATTAAGCTATGGGTAATATGGGTCATGTGCTTACAAGTTGTTAAGCACTTATGTACTCCTAAATTGTGTTGTGAGTTGTAGATTATGTCTAAGATTGCATGCAATGTGATATTGTAGCTTATTGTGGCTTAGTGGTTGAGTTGGTACCCAAATATAGCATCAAAGAATTGAGATGAGTAATTTCTTACTCACTGAGGACGAGATGAGTAATTTCTTACTCACTGAGGACAAAATACATTTTTATGTTTTCAAGAGGCTGTTATAAATGATTAGAAGAAGTATTGTTTTCAAAGCATGTTTAAGTCTATGAAAAGATCGAGCCATTCATATGTTGTTTTGGGAATGATTTATTATTACTTGATACTTTCAATGTTTTAAGAGATATTGATGAGATATGATTGATATTGTTGTAGTGATTTCGAAAGTGTTGTGATATGAAAAAGATACTATGATTATTGATTACTTTGAGATTTTGAGATGTTGAAGTATGATGATCGAGAAATGACTTGATTACAAATGTTATGACATGATTATTGAGAAATGATGTTATGTTGAGATTTGAAAGTGCATAGGCATGAGCATGTGCATTGATGTATGAGCATGATCATGGCTAAGAATGAAGATAATGAAAAGATGTGTGCAGTTCGCTAGGGAGGTGTCCCTAAGGCTGCTGTACACATACAAGTGATAATGAAAAGATGTGCTAGGGAGGTGTCCCTAAGGCTACTGTACACATACAAGTGATAATGAAAAGATGTGCTAGGGAGGTGTCCCTAAGGCTACTGTACACATACAAGTGATAATGAAAAGATGTGCTAGGGAGGTGTCCCTAAGGCATGGTGCTAGGGAGGTGTCCCTAAGGCTGTTGTACACACAAATGAAAATGAAAGTGGAAGATTAAAGCATGCATAGCATTGTTATTGATGATTTATGGGTATTGGTTTATGAGGAATTTTATGCTAGATGTATTGGTATGTATAAGAGTCTCAATGAGAAAGAACTTATGTATAAATTTACAGCTGAAATACATATGATGTTTTGTGGATTTTTATTATGTACAAGTTATGCATTAGATGAGTTTATATGTATATGTATCCAAGTGTATTTTGGTGCATATGCATACATTCACAACTATATAGTATAATTCAAAATGCTTTATGAATGTATTGTTAACCTTATCAGCTGCACCAAATTGAATAAATAAAATAATATTTTTATAAAGTGAGTAGATGTTATTGTAAACGATTGCATAAACAAAAGTTTGGCTCATTGTGAAAACCTCGGGGGAGTCTTCATTTATTAGGAATTATTGACTCACCCTTTCTTCTTTCCTCCACCTATGTAATCATGGATGATCTCTATGGTTGCATAGATGATGCTGATGTTACAGGTACTGAGCATCTAGATGATGATCCAATGTGCTTATATGGAGTACAACGTTTGAGGCGATATACACATGTTGGTATTTTTGTTTAGACTAGTGTTGGGCTAGCTTTTGTTGTACATCAAATTGTTGTATATATGTAAACAGATTGATGTATTTTGGCTATGCCGTATGTGGCATTTTGATAGCTCTTCTTTTGATGTATAGCACATATGTTGTAAAACTGTTATATATAGTTTATGTTAGCTCCTTTTGTTATGTTACTCTCATAGTGTTATTTATTTAGTTTCCGTTGCAATGTTATGATTACTCTAATGTGATATGCTAATGTTATAAGTTAATGACGGCTTGTACATATGTACGCCACTGTGATGATGCAATTTCATTTAAAATATATATATATTGTGTTATGAAATCGGGTCGCCACAGTCTTGGATTGCATATATGTGTAGTGTGCATGTAGACATTCCCTAAGTTACATTGTATTTGATTGTGGTGTGAGTAATAGATCTTTATCATACAGAAGACCATGGTCAAAAGTTTTCCTTGTGATTTATTAAATATTTGTTTGTAGTCATAAGTGGAACCAGGAATTCCACCTAGACTATAACATGTCAAACTTGATGATCTGTCTTGATCCAGTGAAGCATTGGAGCTTCAGGTTGACATAGTTAGTGATATAGCAAGGTAGAGTTATACGGGGCTATGCACTGAACAAGATCATATGGGCCATTATTATTCTATAAATAACTGTCATAGATAATGATGTGCATGAACGACACTTAAGTATATATTACTCTAAATCCAGAGAAGATTGTGAACAAGATGTCAAGCATAGATTGCTTTGATGTATTTCAGTGAGATCAAATCAGTGGTCATACATTCTCTGTACATTGGGCAATCAACATGTAGCATTGTGGTAGATCAATCTTCAAGAATGAGTCCAACTCCTTTGTAAGAAAACAAAGAGATAAGGATATTCTCCTTGTTTTAGGATCAATAAGAATGATCATCCTAAATCTTAGGCCTAAGTGTTTTTAGTGGTATTTAATTGAAACAATGTACAAGGATGAATTAAATCTCACAAGGTACAATAGGATGATTCAAGAGGTTTCGATTTGGATACTCAAGGAAAAGAGATATAGTGAACAAAGTGAGAGTAATATTCATCTTTAGTTCAACTATGGAATATGATCCATGGAGAGGTAATATAGTAATTTTAAGTTTGTCAAGAAGGATTAATTGTTTTTAGCAAAATATGAATTAGAGTGCAGTCACAATTATTTAGTGGAATTAATTGTGATTATTAGTCAGGGTGATGAGTTATTTAATAACTAGATATCACGGGACTAATAGAGCTAATTCTACTTTCCATTCGGGTCCATTCTTGAACTGTTGTAAATTGACTAGATTTTTTAATGAGTCATTATCTATTTATTTATTTAATTGATTATGTTTTATTTAAACAAGACATGGGCTAGAAATTAATATTAATATTAATTTGGTCTTGTTTTATTTTAATAAACATGGGCTTAAGAATTAATTCTTAAGTGTATTTGGTTTGGACAGTTTTGGGCCAATGAACTTAATTCCTAGAGCACAGTCCAGTGAGGAAAGAGCAGTGGGCTGCAGGAGATAATACCAAGCCTACGCAGGAAAGGAAGCAAGTGGGCTGCAGGAGATAATACCAAGCCTATGCAGGAAAGGAAGCAAGTGGGCTAGGGTTAAAACCCTAGCCCTTGCCATATGCATGGGGAGCAATATTGCTCCCCATGGCCGGTGGCTACAAAGGGAACTTGTTCCCCTTGTAGCCGATCCCCAGGGATTATCCCTGGGGTTCTGGAAGCTTCTTTTTTCTTCCTCTCCAAGCAGACTTGCAATTATAAATAGAGGCTTAGTGAAGCAGTTTTACTCACTCCTCAGATCATAAACTCTGATGACTACACAACTGAACAATTAGTTCAGAAATTTTAGATTAGTGAGTAAATTTAGAAAAGGATAAATATCTCTTCTCTAGCTTCAAAGTGTGAGTCCACACTCATTGTCATATTCAGCCATCAAGAAGAAGATCCAAAATTCTAAAGAACAAGTGTTCTTCGTGTTTTTCGAAGTTCATCTTGTTCTTCATCATCAATCCTTGAAGTTCTACAAAAGTTCTTTGAAAAACTTGAAGTTTTTTGAAGATCCTGAAGTTTCAGAAGTTTGGCGTTCTTCGTGTTCTTGACAAAGCATCGTCATCTTCGAAGATCAACAATGAAGAGGATGAAGAAATCATAACAAGAAGAAAAACCAAAATCTCCTAGCCCCCTTGAGGAGGTTGTAATGCCCCAAAGATTTATCAAGTTTTGGGGGTTATTTTTGAGCTTTGGATGCCATGGAATGTTTGAAAGACTATGGAACGTTTGGTATGCTCATGGAATGTTCGATGTTGAGGATCAAACATTCGATATATGTCCTTATGCACTAATCACGTGAAAATTTTCGATCAATGTGCAGGTTAGATAATATCAAACGTTTGATGCTTTTATCAGACGTTCAGTGGAAACCCTAAAATCGTTGGATAATAGTGCATCAAACATTTGATGTCATACATCAAACGTTTGGATTCACTAGAGACTTGTGTGTGTGTGAGGGAGAGTGTTTGAAGGAGAAGGAAGGTGATTTGGCTTGAAGATGTATCCATCATTCCCTAGTTCGTTTCCTCGTTGTTTTTACTAGTTGTTTTGTTGACTAGCGGTTGTTATGTCTTAGTTTCTATGTTGTTTAGTTTAAGATTGATCATTTTGGAGTATTAGTTGATTTATATAAGTTTTGATGCTTTGAAGTGATTTAGAGGTTTGGTACCTCAAATCCTGTGTTCTTATAGTTTGAGACTCTTCATTTTCTCTGGTTAGACATTTGGGAGACCTTAGGAGGAGTTAGAAACCAAAAGGGATTAAGATGTGGTCCAGAATGAGTTTCTAGACTTCATCAAACGTTCGATGTTCTTCATCAAACGTTTGATGTTCCACATCAAATGTTTGATGTGCGGGTATGGAATGTTTGACCTTCCTAGTTAAACGTTTGATGCTCGGTCAGTATGACCTCTTGGGTTATTAGAAGCCTAGGACTTGTTTAATGCAAGGCATAAGACTAATGGTAAGGTTATTTATCAGATTCGGAAGTTGGAGACCTGGTGGAAGAGTATTTAACGGAACCATGACAATTCAAGTGAGTAAAACTCACATGGATACTTGTTATTGTTGTACTTTTATGCATCGCATAACCATTTTGATATATACAACTTGCATGTTTACAACTCTCATGAAATGCTTATTTCTTTTCAAATGTGAACTCCATTTGTAAAAACAATTGTGATTAAGAAAGATAATGAATTGATGAGTTGTGAAAAGCATGCATATAAAAGACACGAAGATTAATGTGCATCGTATGACATGGTTGCTGTTGTACAAATATCCACCTAAATAAATAGGCGAATAAATGCACGTTTTACTCGCAAGTGCACAAGATCAAAACGATAGTATAGACGGCAAATACGAGATCATTCCCACGAGGATTGGTAAACTATGTTTAAAAAGCAATTCCTAAAAAGATATTGTTGAATGGAACAAAATAAATGATTGAATTGAATTAATAATATAAAAGGGCTNGATAAACAATATGCACAATGCTACAATCATGTCAAGATACTCAATGTTTGCCAGCCTAAGGGCATGGGTGTATACTCCAAAAGCTATTGATCTCCCTAAACAACGAGATTAGGCATGGGTGTATACTCTAACTCTTTTCTTTCTTGAGGGATTTAGCATGGGTGTATACTAAGTTGTTCCTCAAGAAAGCATAAATCTATGGAGATCGACAAACACACTAAAACCTAGAACATGGTGTATATTCCGGTCTTTCATGTTGATTACCCCAAGAACCCGCAATTGGTTCTTTTGTCACTCTACTAGGCCCAGGACTCGGTCATCCAAATTGACCTAGATAACACTCTACACATGTTATATGCATAAGATGATCAAACCCATACATAACCCATATGAAGAACGAACAAAAACCCGAGATAAATCAATTAAGCATCAAAACATGAATTGTAGCAAGACAAATTGAAACCTTAAAGAGACATGATTAGGGCTTCAATCGAGCCCTAACTAAAGTATTAGCTACACATAATTTGGATGAAAATCATCCCCATAAGAAAATAACAAAGAAAAACCAAAAAGAAATAAAGAACTAAGAAAAACCCTTCTTTGAAGCCTTTGATTCTTCTCCTCAAGCTTGTGTATTTGTTTTGGAGGACTTAGGGGAGTATTTATAGAGTTTAGGAACAACCCTAATCAATTTCGTGCACCCTAGGAAGTCCAAGATTGAGTTGGGGTCGGAATACCCTCTTTCCATATCAGTTCTGCCGACTTCGGAGGTTCCCAGCGCACGACGACGCTTGAGCGTCAGTTTTGGGCGCTCGAGCGTCAGGTGCCATGATGCAGCGCGCCAGCGCGCCATGGCGTTCGAGCGTCATTTTGGGCGCTCGAGCGCCCCTTGGATGAAAAAATGCTTGCTTGATGATTTGTTCCTCTCTGAGTCCTCTTTCCAACGCACTTGACCGTGCCTTAATCCGAGTTTTGAGCTAAGAGTTATGGCCAAAATAGTGCACAAAGGTCAAATTTTCAGCAACTTTGCACAGTTCATGTGTTTTGAGCTCGAGTTGATGTAATTGATTTCTTTTCTTCCAAAACCTACAAAATAAGGGAAAAACACAAAAACAACACAAAACATCATATTATAATGAAACTAAGAGATTAACATATGTGAATTAAGGGGCTTGAATGTGTAACATTCAGCACTTATCACACCCCCAAACTTACATATTGCTAGTCCCTTAGCAATACAAAACTGAAAATAAATGACAACTATTCTACCTCCTCTGTCGTGGGAAATACGATTGCATTTAGCGTATGCAACAAGCCTTTTAAACCCATAGGCATCCCTAGTAGGACGAGTGAAGTCTCGTGAGGGTTTAACAGGAATGATACCCACAAACATTATGCACAATTCATGTTATCTTCAAGACTAAAGTATCACAAACAACTATGATTCTCATTCATTAGCAGGCTTAAAAGGATAAACTCCATCTTCAAAATGAATTAGAATTTCAAAGTCTAACCACTCACAAATGACAAGCTGAGATTTCACACGTTTAATTCAGTGTAAAGTGAACTAACACATAATCATGAGGCTTCAAATTAATTCTGATGTGCAATGACTCAATATCTCAAAGTTGACTAGGGTCTTCATCGGATTGAACAACCATGGCATTCTCTTTTATCTTTTTTTTTTTTTTTTTTTTTTTTTTTAATATGCTTCAACCACTCCAAAATTCTCACCTTTTGACGTGAACATTCAATGCTTAGTGAGGCAAGAAGTCCAGTTACTCAGTGAAAACTTTGAAAATGATCTCTACTTTAACCAATCCAAAATCCTCACCTTTTGACGTGAACATTCAATGCTTAATGAGGCAAGAAGTCCAGTTACTCAGTGAAAACTTCGAAAATGGTAAAAAAAAAAAAAGAGAGAGAATAAGCTCAACTCTCGGTGGTATGGTCTTATGATGTCACAAAAGTTTTATCCTCATGACTGTGGAGTATTGTAAAGTAAAGAATCAACTTTCCAGGTGCAATGGCATCGGGTGAGCCTTATATGGAGATGGACTTCAGTTAGAGATGAGGATGTGACCTCTCCATGTTACGAACGATTTCATACCGCATATATATTTTTTTTTTTGAAATGACACGCCATATCACAGTGGGGTACATGCGTACAAGCCACATATATCTAAAATGAGATTATCAATCGAGTAATATGAACTTGCAGCGGAAACTATATACAATAACACTGTGAGATAATATACATAAGGGCGACACAAACTATATAATAACAGCTTTCATTCTAAAGTTACCTTAAAGAAGGGCTATCCAAATCACATACGCATAGCCAAAATACACTCGATCAGTTTTACATATATAACATCCGATGTAAAACAAAGCTAGCACTACATAGGTCTACTACAAAATGATCCGGCGTACACCGCGCCATATCATAACTAAATACGCAGCACTGGATCCTTATCTAAGATCTTCAGTACCTGTATCCACAACATCATTGAGACATGGAGTTAACCACATTCCGCCATGCGGATATATGATCCACGGTCTTCAGTAGTATAAGAATATCACTAAGTTTTCACATGAGCCAATCTTTTTTCTTTCTAACATAGTTTACATAACAGCTACATTTGGTTTATAAAATGTCTATCATAAAATCATGGCGTAGTGATGAAGTTAACACCGTAGTCATGAATTTGTTTGGAACACTACACATATATAATCTCAAATCATAAATGTGGCATAAATTTCATAAGTATAATACATATACTTCATCAAAAATACAACCTACTCATGCATGCTTTCATACTCATACTTTTCAGTAACATATCATTTTACTATCATCAGGTATTACACCCCTTCGAAAACTACTTTTTTACTTTCATCAGAGCGTTACATCCTTCGAAAACAATCATTTTAACTATCACCAGGGCATTACACCCTTTCGAAAACATAACTTTCTTACGGATTCATCATGACATTAACACCATTCCTTACAATCTCCCTTCACTTTCATCAGGGTAGCTAACCCTTTCGCTTTCATCAGGGTTAATACCCTTCCACTTTCATCACGAAAAAACCACAAAATAAGATACAAACAATCCATCGGAAAGGAAAAATTACATCCTTCACTTTCATCAGGGCTAAGTCCCCCTTCGAAAACAAATTTCACTTTCTATCATCGGAGAATTACATCCTTCGAAAACATATCACTTTTCTATCACAGGGCTAATCCCCTTCGAAACATTTTACTTTACTATCATCCGAATTACACTCCTTCCGAAACATATCACTTTTCTATCATCAGGCTAATCACACCTTCGAAAACTTTCCTTTTCTATCATCAGGGCTAATCACCCTTCGAAACAATATCGCTTTTGCTATCATGGAGCATTACACTCTTCGAAAACAATTCATCTTTTCTACATCCAGGGCTTAATCACACCTTCGAAAACATAATCTTTCATGCAATAAAATCTGCTTTTTCTTTCTTTTTATAATCAGTAATCTTTTATATCATTTTATACATCAGATTCACAATTAAATCATAACATGCATCAAAATTCAATCATTAAAACATAACATAACATACAATTGCGTCGAATTATATCTTCTTGAAAGCATAAAAAAGTATCTTTTCTCCAGTGAGGTAATATACTCACCTCTCGTAGTTGCTTAGAATTCTCTTGTCGTTTTAAAATTACTGCATTTATATCTACACCACGCGCCCCCGGATAATGTAATTAGTCTAAATTATTATTTTAAAACCATACTTCTAGACCACCTATTTTTTTCCTTAAACTTTTGTCTAAAAGTTTAGCGTATGACATATACCTAAACATTATAATGCTCTCGGGCATTATAACGGTCATAATAAAATATTAATTTCACATGGCATTATTAACTACATAATTAAATTCTAGAATCTAGATTGGACATAAGCTAAGGATAAAGGGATTATACTAGCATCCCAATATAAGACCAAACTATGAGGTCTTTGAGCTCTTTTACACTCCTTCTACTAACACTAAGGCTGAACGGCAAAATGGCTGGAGTTCCCTCCTTAATTTCTGTTTCCTTTTGTTTTCTTTTAATTGAGCAAAACGCACCCCCCCTATGGACAGCAGAACGTGTGGAAGGCAGGGTAAATTGCTCCAATTCTATTTTACTCACACTCCAGAGAAGCTACACATTACTTGCTGCATGTAGCTCATGCTGTACACGTGCACAGCTCTCCACTACCTACACAGCACAAACAATCCATCTACCACAATTTCTGGACAGCACACTTTCACTCACCCTCACAGCAGTCACGATATTCACCTACACTAGTATTGACAGCACATAATCCACTCAAGGGTGCAGCACCTGCTTTGAATTTCACAGCCCTACACGTTAGCTCCATGCACTTTCTCTTTTTTTTAAACTGGACCAGCACCACACACATTCCACTTAATTCTGGACAGCACACCACACCTGCAGTAGCTCACGTACCAAGGCTTCCAGCAATCCAATTTCTCCCTCTTTAATTTTTTTGTTTGTATTCTCTTCTTATCCATGACTGCAGCTGGACAGCTCGGCTAGGCTTAGAAAAATTCCAGGCAACTTCTTTTCTTCATTTTTGGACAGCACACACATGCATGTTAACTCACGTAATATATATCTTACTTTTCTTAAAATCTGGACAGCACACCCATGCACTAAAGTCTTCACAGCAAATCACTATTCTAACTTTTCTTTCTTTTCTATATGTTGACGTTCAGCTTTCTTTCTTTTCTTCTTTTTGTTTCTTTTTTTTTTTTTTTGCTTTCCCATGCTGTCTTGGGACAGCAACTCCATTCAAAGTGTATAATATATATATATATATATATATATAATATATATCTTGGCTTGCTCTAGCATTCCGTGAATGCTAGAGGCTTATATATATATGTATACTTATATATATTATATTAATATATGTGTGTGTGTGTGTTGGTTATACATTTATTCTATAACTTTTGATTTCATTTTAACACTCCAAAAATTTTTATTTTTCTTAAGCCTAATCACTACCCAATTTACACTAAGAACATAAATAACATCAAATATATTCTTCCAATATATTGACCCATCTCAGTACATAATTTTCCTAGAGTGTTCTTAGTCGCCTAATTAAATCCTCTATTCATATCATCGGATATAACCTCCAGATCTGTCCAACATATTACTTGAGAGTCACACAGTCTGGCTGAAGACAATAAACTTAGCACTACTTTGGGAGGATAACCCAAGAAGAAATGAGTGGGTACTGAGGCCACTTCATGCACTAAAAGCCATATCCTTTAAAAATTTTTGTTTGTTTTATTTTTGTCTATTTCTTATTATTATTTTTAGTTTCTATTTGTTTTCATGTTTGTTGTTTTCCTTTGTTTTGTTTTAGCAGTTTATTTTTCAGGACAAGTGTGCTTACATTCAAGTTTGGGGTATGCTATGAGCCATACCTAGTCCAACCAGTTTTCTCATCTCCCCTGGTATGATCTTTCCATATATCTACACATTGAGGACAATGTGTAATTCAAGTTTGGGGGTATGGAGAAACACACACACCACTTTTGTCCATATTTTTTTGAAAAAAATTGCATATTCTTGTTATTCTTAAGAATTTGGTTGATTTGAAACTGTGATTTGAATTTCATTGGCGAGCTTAGAATGTTGAACACATGATCATATGATTAGGATTTAGGTCTTGTTGCTTACCTTTGACATCTAAGCATTCACTTGTTTCAATTCGAATTGCCACGAGCACATTAACACCTAGTTTGTGGGTATGACATGTGAACCTGATTGTGTATCGCTTTCAAGTTTTGGGTGAAGCTGGGTGACTTGTTGGATGATACCTTGGCATAAAAAAAAAAAAAAAAAAAAAAAAAAAAAAAAAAAA
>FXXK01002650.1:0-15641 GCA_900184695.1 Betula pendula
AATAACACGTAAGCACATGTGGCCAAATTTGCTGCCTTTGCGACTCCATCTCAGCAATTATCACACAAGCTAATGGGAGGAGGAGCAACCATTAGCTTGGACTTAAGGAAATTGAAGCGAGCAGTAGAGAGACCCTTTGTAAAGATGTATGCTATCTGATCATGGGTAAAAATCAATTTGATCGAAATATCACCATTAACAACGTTTTTCCCTCACAAAGTGGTAATCCACCTTAATATGCTTAATTTTTGCATAGAACACAGGTTTGGAAGCAAGAGCTAGGGCACTAACATGGTGAACTGTCTTCCTTAACTGCCAGATTGTGTGGGGTTACTATTTCTAATTATTTGACATTGAAAAATAAACACCATCCTAAAATTGAGGACCAAGAATCTAATTTTCGAAGGCCCAAGAAGAAAATTGCATCAAGGGCCTCAAACATTCGGTGCAAGAGAGGACATCCATGAAAGCTTATTTTGCCATGCTAGATCATAGAACACGCACGAATGCATATTTATAATTGTTTTTGGTTTATCACTATACAAGATAGATACAAAGGAATTCAAACGTTACAAATGATTGCTAAAATTGATGTGTTGTGTAGTTATCTTGCTCTGTCTTGTTATCTTTATCTTGTGATTGTTGTTGATCATCATCAGTATGTGATCCAATACACCCCCTCAAACTTGACATAGGTGGGCATACATTGATGTTGAATTTGAGCAAGGAGAACTATTGAGAAACTAGGGGTTTGGTAAGAATATCTGCAAGCTAGTCCTTACTTAATAAGAAACAAACATCTAAAGCCTTTGTTGCAATACTATCCCCAAAAAACTGGTAATCAATCTCGATGTGCTTTGTACAAGCATGGAAAATAGAATTTGAGATAAGACAAGTTGCTCCAATGTTATCACAATGTAATATTGGTACACGGGAAAGAGAAATTCCAAGCTCACCCATAAGAGATTGTATCCAAATTAATTCAGCAAATTAATGCATTGGCTAAGGCCTTATACTCAAACATTGTACTAGATCGAGATACAGTAGGCTGCTTCTCCGAGCTCCAAGAGAGGTTTTTTTTTTTTTTTCTTTGCTGAGAAATACACAATAGCTTCAGGTGGAGCGCTTGTCATCTGAGCACCATGCCCATTCTAAGTCAAAGAAAGCAATGAGTTGTTGTGATGAAGACTTGTAAAAATAAAGGATATGATCAAAGGTGGACTTCAAGTAATGCATAATGCATTTAACGACAGTCTAGTGAGAATCACGAGGGTATTGCATAAATTGAGAAACCATATTCACTGAAAAAGCAATGTGAGGGCGTGTGAGTGATAAATATTGAAGAGAACCCATTGTGTTGCAATAAAGTGTAGGATCAAAAACTGTTATGATCGTGAATCTGATAAGTGGTGAGGATGAAGACATGGGAGAACTGATAGGTTTTGCCATGATAGATTAGTGTGTTTTAAGAGATCATTAATGTACTATTGTTGAGAGAGATGCAGACCATCGTTTTCCCATTTTTGTTTCAACACTGAAAAGAAAAACAAAAAAAGTGCAGATGACTGAAATCTTTAATGGCAAAGTTAGATTAAAGATCCTTGATAAGTTGAGTAATAGCACCTACATTGGAACTTGTAATTACTATGTTATCGACATAGTTTAGAACAAAAATCACAAGACCATTTGCACTACATATGAACAATGAAGAATATGCCTTTGAGCCTTTAAAACCTAAGTCCAACAACCATGAATTCAATCTAGATGTACCACCCCCAAAAAATTAAATCCTTTTTAAAATACAAAATCTTTTAAAAATACACATGGATTTTAAAAATGCCCTCAGGGGGTAAAGTGTCACAAAAAAAAAGTAAATAAAATTAAAAAATACAAAAACCTAAATACAAAAGAATTAAAAATCAATATTTTTTTCAAAGAAAAAGAAAAAAAAAAAAAAAAAAAAAAGAGAAACTGGCAGCCATCCCTTGGAGGAGGAGGGGTGGCTTGCGAGCCACCCCCAGCCCCTACGGTGGCCGTGCGCCACCCCCGGCCACCTCTAGGTTAGCTTACGGATCACCCCAAAGGTGGGGGTGGGCTTCGAGTTACCCCCAGAGGTGGCCGGGGGGTCGCATGCGGCCACCCCCAAGGGAGGGCTAGCAGGCCACCTCCTCCTCCCCCAAGGGATGGCTACCGCCTCTTATTTTTCATTTTTCTTTTTGAAAAAAAAATGATTTTTTTAGTTTTTATATTTTTTTAATAATAATGACACATGTCAGTATTTCATTAGTGATAATGTGGCAACCTAAATTCGTTAAGTGTTTTGATGAAATTTGACTGCAGTGACTAAATTATTATTTTGGCCTACCTCGAAAACCTTTGAATTATTTTTTATAACACAGTATTTTGGCCTACCCTGAGGACCTCTGAATTATTTTTTTATAACACAGGGAGTGATTTGTAATTTAGCCAATCACAAAGACTGATTTTGTATTTTTCCCTTTATTCTTTTGTTTTGGTTTTTTTTTATTTCTTTTTTATTTTGTATTTAAGTTTTTGTTTTTGTTTTTATTTTTCTTTTTGTGACACTTTACCCCTCAAGGGCATTTTTGAACATTTAGATAGAAAAGTTGTTATCTTGTTTAAAGGAAGAGTTGTTATCTTGTTTAAAGGAAGAGTTGTTATCTTGTTTCTTGATTTCAAAAGAGAGGTTTATGATTTTATATGAATTTATTTGTAATTTTACAGGATGAGTTTTTCAAATACGTGTTCGAACACATTTTAAAATACGCATACACATATTGTCTTGTGTATGATTGGTATTGCAAGAGCTTAATTGTAACTAAAGAAAAAGAGTATAACCTTGACACCAAAATGAGTTAATGAACGTTTATGGGAGTTGTAGAACCTCTAAAAACGTTTGGATTTGATTGGATTGCGTGCTAGGGGCTTGGAAGAACCCGAGACAGGTGCTGGATTGGGCTAGGATTCATCTCTAAGCAGTCTAGATCAATCCCTACCAGGAAAGATCGAACCTCTAAGCTCTAGGATCGATTTAGACCGTCGAAAAATGCCTAAATTTAGATTTTTGAAGTGTGTTTTAGATTGTTAAGTGTGTTTTAGGGTCTGTGATTAGTGTTTGACTAATATTAGGTTTGCATTTGCAGAACAGGAAGTTAGATCTTTCAGTATGTTGGGGATTGGATCTAAGCATTTGAGATAAGAAAACTCATTATGGAAGTAGATAAAAAAATATTTCTGCTTGAGATTGTAAATGAAAACTAGAGACTTCTTTTGAAGCATGAAATGACATGATATTCCGACATGATGTAAGCCCTAATAATATTTCAATTGCATGATTAATTCTAAACCCAAATTATATTTTTTATTTACCAAGTATGTGTTAACAAATAAAGATGATGGAAATATATGGTAATGCTAAAAGGTATGCAAATGAGATTCACGACTACCTCGAATGGGTAGTCGGTATGAGATTTATGGTTGCCCAATAGGGGTGTCGGTATGATTTACGATTACCATGAAGGGCGTGTATATGTTTGTATTCATTACAGATTACTCGGTGATGATTTATTCGATATGAGCTTGCTACCATGTAATGGCTGTTGGTATGTGTTATGGTTACTCAATGATGGGTTACCAGTATGAGCTATAGCTACCTTGTAATGGGGGTGTAGGTATGATGACATAGTCGATACGTATGTAGTGTATGTGACAGAGTACCAATATGTTACAGATTACCTATATAGGAATCTGGTATGTTCACTAATTTCCACTATACGATGGTTAAGTACATGGCATGTTACGATACTTTGTGTATCGGTATGTTACAGTACTTAGTGTGTCGATATGTTATGGATCACCAGTAATAGGGTTCTAGTATGATAAAGTATCATTCATTGTATGAGAGTTAATATACAAGTATAATGATGTGGTAAAAATGAGGATATAATGTAATGAGAGGTTATAATTGTAATCTAAATGAAATGTACAAATTGTTATGTTTTAAACTCAATTGTTTTTATGCCTTTAGTGAAATTATCATGAATCGTGGCTTGTTATATAAAATTGCCACTTGGCAGTCACAATCAAACATTTTAAAAATATTTTGTGAAAACCTTCCAGAGGGCATGGTACCATAAAAAGTCATTTTGAGTCTATTGCAAATGGCTTATTTCATGGTTTACTTCTATGTGATTTTTAATTACAAATTTGTGGACTTATGCAGTTGCTACATTTTCACATGTATTTACCTATTATGCCATGGACTTAGAGTCTTTCGTCAGGCTTGGAATGTGGAGCGAGAACCATTGGCAGCTTTATTGTATTTTTAGTATTTATGAGCTCGTTTAGGTATCAAATTTTATTCGATTTTATTTGATTATTTGTTGACTTTACGAATACCGAGAAAAAAAAAATTGGAATTATGTTTTATGGTTTAGAAAAAATATTTGGGTAGGTGAATATATTTGACAAAATATATTTAATTAAAAATGAATAAAATCTTATATTTTAATTCTTAAAAAAAATGTGGGATGCTTCAAAACCATCCCCAACCGTTGTTTGTGGGTGGCTCGGCCACCACTGAATCAGACGGGGATGGCCAAGCCACCCTTGAAAATTGCTTAAGGTTCATCATTAATGAGCTGGTACTAATAAAACACTCAACAACAGTTTAACTACAACGCAAGCACATCATACATCATACCATCTCTGGCCAAACACCACAAATTACTGTCATACTAGAAAAGAATAAAAAAACAAAACAAAGAGGTGAAAAGTATACGCTGTGGAAGGTCCAATGGTTCTGGTAGACTTCTTGGACTAGCGTTGTAAACGAACCACATCCACCACGCTCAACGTTGCTTTGCATTTGGCCAAAGTCAGTGCCTTCAGCTCAGGACTTGTTCACTCATCATGGATCTCCATCAACTTTTGAATATTTCTTCTTTTAGCGGACAGCGACCATTAGAAATCTCATCCAAAGCTGAATAAAATACACGTAGGCTCTCTGCAGATGACGATTCATACCACTTCCTCAAAAAAACAGTCCCTATGAACCACCAGCCATTTCCAATTAAAAGTAAAAATTCCCTTACTTCTAATATTTTCTTTCGGCCCGATTTCGTAATCATCCCAGAAAACTATTCGAGACCAATTTAAAAGAAAGCCTCAACCCCAACAGTAACCTGCCAATGAATATAACATCTGCCTTATAAGAAGTTAGCCATCTAACTTGCACGAGCATGCAATCATCAAAAGATAATAAATCATATTGAACACAACCAAATGAAATCTTCAACAGAAAGAAATTTTACCGCCATTTATCCACTCCAGACTACGCTCTTCTAAGTAGTTGTGGTCCGCGAGGGACTACCATCGGGCCTCCAACACAAATATTAGGTCAAATAAACATCAGTGCTCAACATACATTCGCTGCGCCCCAAGCAATGGCGTTTAATTGCAACCCAGCTGTCAACCAGTCAATACTCCTTGAACAACCGACACAAATTGCCACCGTCTGTTTCAATAATAACATCGCAAAAAAAAGAAAAAGAAAAATGGGTGGCATAGCCCATCATTTGATGGCAGATGGCGGTGGATTCGGCCACCCCCAATTCCCTTGGCGGCGCGCGGGCGGACCCCATTCTGTTATAGCCGTCCCTCCGTGGATAGCCCTTACCCCACTCGCAGAGCATCTGTCAATCCAACTCCCATTTTACCTGGCCAACGTGGGCCTAGCCCGAGCCTTGAAACACACTGTTTAAACTCGCCCCGTCCTTCACATTCTCCCTCCATTGTCTGATTCTTTTAGACACTCTCAAATTTCTCCAAACCAGTTTCTGACTCTACCATGCTCACCCTTCAATAAAAAAACTTCAAAGTGCATGCTCAGAATTTTCTTTTAAGAAAAAATCCATACCTTTCTTGGCTTCAATCATCTATGAATGTGATTAGACCGATTCTAATGAGAACCACCAAGAGATCCTACTGAGGGGAAAGAGAAACGCGACCCAACAAACGTGTTACAGCTCCCAACAAATCATCAGGCTTCGGAGTTCTCCAATCATACATAAACTGCCCACTATCTTCTCGCTGTCCATAGGAGGAGGGCAGACTCTTCACACAAATCAGCATCAATTGAGAACTATAGTATTTCGAGTAGCTCGCGCCACTTTTCAGCGAACCCCCGAATTTCATATACCCTTTTACCTCCGCTCCAAATATGCCAAAAACACTTTAGGTTCCCATGAGAGGGCGATTATGAAGAACACCATATATAGCCCAATGTAGCTAATCCTAGGCAACTTCCTATCCAAATCTCCGTTAGATTATGCACATTATGAGCAAATAAACTTACGAACGAAACCACACATTAATCTCTCCCTCCAGGCTAGCCTAAGATGGCTTGCGAGCGCCATCACTTACTCATCCTCTAGCGTTGACGCACACCTGAATACTCTTATTGGCATCAATTGCCCTCTATCTCCCAAGACCTCCGTACTAAAAGATTCACAAAATAGTCGTTGATGAACACTCATGTATCCGCTAGGTAGGGCACAGGGCTCTAGATCTCTGCATTTATGAGTTGTCAGACTATCAATTTGACGTCTATATCCATTAAGATAATATGCGAGACGAGATAATTATACGTGACTCTGATTACAAGAGATCTTGGCACCTTATGAAACAACTCGGAGTACTTCTACATGAAGGACGGCTAGTTCGTCTAACTCAAGGTACGATTCGCCCAAGTTGTTTAGAAATGGACATCCATACATACATAGGATTTTCGATTTACAAATTTATACATTGTCTAATGTACACGGATCCGCAACATCTGTATATATAGCAAAAAAAAGAAGCCATTCAACAGAATCACATGATTTAGACCACAATGCCATTCAAAGTGATATAGATCCTAATATTCTTATATAAGTAAATATGAATTTAGTTCAGCGATTAATTTTTATTATGATAATACTAAACAAGCCAATTCATAGAGGTACCACTTTTATGATCTCATAGACTAATTTTGACGGTAGCCTAAATATCGCGTAATTTCCTATGAAGTAATACAAGTACCTTCATATACCAGTGGGTCTAATATAGTGAAATGAAGAAATGGGATATTCTTATGGCTCAGAATATACATGCACATGGAATTATCTTGCACAAACATTAACCATGCTGTTCGGCAAAAGAGTCATGGAAGATGCTACTTTGTCTAGTCACAATGCGGAGAGTAAGTGAGATTAAGTGACCGAGACCAATGTGCTTCTAGATAGTTCTCCCTACCATTTTATAGACTGCCATTACTTGGGTCCAACAGTCGGAAGTCTTTTAAGACCTCTACGAGCACTAGAAAAACAAGATGCGAGCTCCGCTATCCTTCTCCACTCTCCGAACTCGCTCTCACATAGAATCAATGTATCGCGCGGTATAGCAACTTTATCAAATACGGAGCTTGGCGCGCTTTAGTAGATATCCTGCATGTATTATATGGAGCGAGCAAACGTAAAAGCTGATGGCCATGTTCTCCTGTCGGAGCTGACTTCACCACGCCTGATGATATGATGATGGGCCAAACACTGATACTCATTAAACAAATTCAAGCATAGCATATCTCACATTCATCAATATGCACTCATGTAACTACCTATATAATTAATTTTATTTGGTGGATGTACCGAGCCATGACTTGAATTCATTAACTAGAATAAGTATTGTGCCATAAACATGTAACAATACCACTGGATTTGCATCAATTACCGCCATTAGCAGATTCATAGAATGATCGTGAAGGGATAAAAAGAGAGCAAACATGTGGCCAGACAACATGCCATCCTATATATAGATGCCGACAGTGGATTACTCATTTACAATCAGCTAATAGAAATAGCCTGGACGCCATCATCTAACCCCAGGTTCTGCACCTATAATAAATCGTTTCAAGGGCAGTTCATGATGTGGGAATCTGAGAATGCACTAAGAATTAAAGGACATTGGATTGCCTGCAAAGAGTAACATTGGGTGGAGACAGGGATTATTTATTTCTTCGTTAATGACATTGCTTATGAGGTCGTCGCTCATTGCGTAACCTTTGTAAGTGTTAATGGTTAAATTGGATGCAAGATTTGAAATCTGAATATTGTATGCTGGAAATTGAAACAAGGGTTCGTGAATGGTCACCACAGTAGTCAAGTCCTGGTGTAAACGACAATACGGATACAGCCACACGATAGAACTGCGCCAGGCGCCTCACAAGATGTAAAAGGCCCGAATCTGCATCGTATTAAGTAGAAGACACAATGTAAAAATCAGATCAGCGCGATTTTGTAGGGAGCGTATTTGAATGCTCAGGACAGCCAATAAGAGGAAATGAGCTGATTGATAATGTTCCCTGGAGTCTCATATTAAGATTAAACTCTTCAATCGAAGTCGTCTCCACATATCGTTGTAGGATGAAAATCTGTGCCATCATACAACGAAACTCTATTAGGCGAGGAATTCTTATCTACTGGCGATTCATCTTCCTTGCAATACAGCAACCAAAAGCCAATCAGCCAAAAATCAGATAATCTCGAATAAGGCACCATTGATAGGAGATACAATTATAGTCAATAACTCGCGTAAATATCTCATATATTATTTATCTACAGACCTCTCATATCTGAAATGTATGCCGTGAGAGATTATGCATAAACTTATTATAATTATATGAGCCTAGCCATAACAGAATACGCGTTTGCATCATAATCCTGCATACGAGAAAGCTATGTAGAGTGGATATGGTATAATGTTGTGATCTTGTCTTAGACATCCTTAATCATCATTATATATCACTTGATTGAGATATTGACCACTCCACGAGATTCACTATCGTATAAACCATATAAAGGAGTTGATACACAATATGTATCTAGGGAAAAACCATAACTAACTTCGTACACTCTGACACCACTTTAGCTTTTCTTATATCTCTCTATACGCACATATACACCATAAATACAGCATTCGCCGTCACACCTCTTTTCTCTCTCCTTACCTTTCTTTTCCATCTCCTCACTCTCTCTCTCTCTCGCCCCCTCAAACTTGACATAGGTGGGCGTACCATTGATGTTGAATTTGAGCAGGGAGAACTATTGAGAAACTAGGGGTTTGGTAAAGAAATCGCAAGCTAGTCCTTACTTAATAAGAAACAAACATTAAAAGCCTTTGTTGCAATACTATCCCCAAAAAACATACATGGTCTGAATTCATGCCTGACTAACTGTAAGCGCATTTGGGGACAAGCAAGAATAAAATAGAATTAGTACCATACAAATGCTCCAAAATGTTCTATCCATCTAACATATTGCAAATGACCATTTATAGAAGCCAAGGTACATAAACGGTGATGGGACAGAGGAAGAGGCCAAAGCCTACACGAAATAATTCTGAAGGTAGATACCATGCTGAATACAATAATAGTAGAGGAGGTTCATGATCTAAGATTGTGAATGGCGAGATACGCAACATGCCTAATATTACAAGCACATCAAGTGATAGACGGAGTAACGCAGGGAGAAATGAAGACTAAGACAGCCGTATAAGGGATCATGGGACTTGGATCATCGTACTGGCTCTCATGAGCTTTATGGGACTAACCTTATTATTTTGTTTTACTTTGCGAGAATATACAACAGAGAGGCTCTCAGTTGTGGATAGATGTGCCAACTGCACCACCTCTTTTGGACACATTGATCAAGATAAAAACTAAGTATATTATGACAATGTAAGGACTTTCAGAAAGTACCAGTATTAATGAGGAATTTGATCAAGACCAGTGACCTGTGCAGTCATATCTCATAGGCACCGCTAAATGAGAGCATATCATGGGTCTATGATGTTGAATGAATTATACCAAGGTCACAGTAGCTGCTATAAAATTCCTTGGACACGAGATAAACCGGCCACAGAATTACAACTCAGATAAAATCAATGTAAGCTCTAATTCCAAGTGAGAGAGGGAGTGATAAACCATTATTATCATGTTATAGAGAACCATGTGTTTGAACAATAAGTAAGAAGCAAGAGGTACGAAAAACGTTGATATGCAGGAAGGTAATGAGGTTGAGAAGTATGGAGGATGAAAGCATGGAATTAGTATAGGAATGCCAGTTAGGAAAATATTATAGAGTCATTGAATTAAGAGCGACAACAAAGTTGATATAGACGATTGAGTACAAAATTCATAAAATTGTGTTAACCCAGAAACTGAACAGAAAAACTAATAATGAAGAGAGAAGAATGACCGTGATTGATATCTTAAATGCCAAGAAGAATAAAAGAGCGACATAATGAAAGAATAAATTGCACTCTATCAAAGCAGATTTAATAGAGAAAATAAAATATGACTATAGATGTTGATGAACAAATATATCGACAAGCACCATTTAAGTAGCAAAATAGACAATGAATTCAACAATAAAAAAAAGAAAGATTGATTCTGTGAGGCCATGAGGTGTTAGTAAAACCTACCAATTTTGATATAGCACAGACCTACAGCAATCCAACACCATAGAAAATTCTACTAGAGATGTAAACATTAAACATCTACCTGAAGCAAAAAAGTATTTAGAAAACTCTGCAAATAGTGAGAATAGAACAGAGGTAATCATGGAAGTTCTATATACACAATGGATGTTATAAACAAAGTATATAAATTATTATAATAGCTTGCAACGTTCATAAATTCCATAAATTGTTTGATACTGGCGCTTACCATATACAAAAATACAAGGGGGAGAGAGGAAATATGAGGAGGACAATATGTAAATAACATCGGCCTAGGATAATACGTGCGCCAATCAAAGTGACCCCTCTATTACATAGCCTTGTGCACTTGGTTCTTCAAGTATATATCTGATCATCGAGCACCTGGTCCCTAGCTAGAGGACCAACCATCTGCACACCATTTACAAATAAGAATCACAGTCCGATTTTTCTGTTTCTTTTGGACGAAACACGTACATTGCAACGTGACTTTTGTTACTAAAATTCAAACAAGCCCTCCAGGGGGTAAAGTGAACACAGGGGCAAAACAAAAGATCATACAAACTCCATAAATAAAGTACAAAAACATAGAATACCAAAAGAGAAATAAAGAAATAGATCAATAGTATAGATTGTATATACAAAGAGAATAAAAAAAAGAGAGAGAGACCTAGCCTTGGCTAATTGCAAATCCTTTGAGATGAAGAGAGGGAGTGGCATCGCAGCTACCCCTGCGAGGAAGGCCCTACATGGTCGGTTTCTCCTGTTAATGAGAGTGATTGCGCTATTACGTCGTACCACTTAACCACGATCTATGTAACCTCTTCCGATACGAGCGACCCATAGAAATGAGGGGGGTGAGACCTGCGAGCTATGAATATCCACCCTAGTCCCAGTGTGATCCGCCAGCCACCCACTTTTAAAGATGTCTCTACGGCTATCTAGCCATGGGCACGAAGCAACACCATATGGTGGCGTCCAAAAAGTGGAAGCATCTATACCCGACTGATACATACATGCTACTGGTACGATCCACCACCAACCGACATTGCCTGGAGCGGCGCGTCGGCCACCCCCAAGCTGGAAGAGGCTTCACTAGGCACACACTCCTTCGCACCAACAAAGATAGTGGTGCTACGTAAATGCAGGTTGATTAACGACACTAATGATATTATCTCATATCTTTCTTTGAAAGAAAAAAAAAAAATATTAATACAATAGTATTTAGTATTTTTCTGATAATTAATTCAAAACCTGTAAGGAGATTCACAGTGCACTGTATGATTGACATAAATAGAATTTGTATAGTGCAGACCTAATAAAATTTCCGTATATATGAGTTAATGATGAAATTTGACTAGCGAGTGATTGTTATAGATCTAAATTATATTTTGGCATACCTCGAAAACCTCCTAAATATGTAACTCCATCACACACGTATGATCGTCTAACTAGAAACTTGGCTACGCTGAGACCGAAATCTTGAAATGGAGAGTAAATCCAAAGCTCAACGCAGGGAAATTTTGATTGCTCTAACATGTACAAGTGCCAATCACAGAAGTACTGAGTTGAAGATGTATTGACTCATAGTTTTTTATCGCTTTCGATGGTTAGTTTTTTCTTAAATTTCTTAATAAATTCTTATAATAATTATATAGTTTTAGATGTCTATGTGTATTATATTTCTTCTTTAGCACAACTTTATGAACCCCGTCATAGGGCATTATTGAACATTTAGATAGCACCACAATGAAGGTATCTTTTTAGCAGGAGGTAGCAGGTTGTCCTTGTGAGTTGGACAATCACGTTGCAGACGTGTTGAGGAAGGAAGAATTTTAAATACAATAAGTTGGCGGTCGATATCAATATAGGAGAGGGTCTTCAATGATTATTTAAACTAACATATGTCTCATTATCTTCTATATTTGTTGCTATAATGGTTCCCAACTGACTACCCAGCTTTTTTTGATGTAAAAGTTACGCTTACTCTCAGACTAAAGACAGTATTATATAATGAAAGCGCAAAGCAGAATGAGTCGTCTTGCAGGCAATAGAAGATGGAAAGGGCAAAGACTTGATATTGGCTAATAGAAGATTAGAAACAGCACCGAGTATTATCCCGCCTTTGTGACTACCAAAATGAGCTTATGTAATGAACGTATAATGAGAGTTGTAAACCTCTAAACCACGTTTGGATTTGTTCGCATTGCGTGCTAGGGCTGAGGTAACCCAAAGGGCAAATAAATCTTAACAAGGCTGGGCATTTTCTCTCTTAGAAAAAAGCTACAGTCTAGAGGAGTCAATAAATCCCATACCCATTTAGGAATAAATACCAAACCAAAACTAGAGCGTCTGCTTTTTCCAAAATCGATTTACCTTATCGAAAATAAAAAGCGCGCACACAATTAACAAACGTATACATAGGTTATTAGAAGTGGTTCGTCTGTTTATATTTATTAATTGTTTAAGGTCTAGGGGAGATTAGTTGACTCGAACTAATAAAAAAAAAAAAAAGCTAACCTTAGCAACATTTAGGTATCAACTACGTGATAAGATTAGATTATCTTCAAGATGTGCAGAAAGAGCCGAAGTGTCTGAGAGAGGAGGTAAAAGATCTCACCTCAATCTTTCAGAGGATTGATCAAAAAAAACATGATTCTTTCGCATATCTTGTATCAATTGAAGAACTAGTAGAGCATTTGTAAAATCTTCATTCGAAGCTTCATGAACTGACAGTGAGTATTTATAAAGTAAAACCAACCATAAGTGAACCCAAATGAATGTTTAAGTTAGAGTTTCAATGCACAAGCAACCTCCCATGAGTATCCAATCATAAACCGAAAAAAGGAGTACTCACAGCCTTGATTATCTTCACACGTATCGTGCACATCAATCACCATCACACTGGAAATAATATGAATAATGTGAACGTACATGACTTCTCCACAAGTGTCAATGCAAATAGTGTATGTGGAGAACAAAGGAGAGATTAATGACGCGAGTGACTCATGCTCTCCTCAACAGAAGACACGTAGTGGACAGTGTATAGATACGTTAATATGGTTCAACCAAACACAGCGTTCTTGCACTTGAAAATGCTTGATGATTACGCACCGAAGGCGATCGTAGATTTATATGCAGATATCCAAATTAAAATAAACCCAGAGGACTCAGTATATGGAAGCATTAAGCTCGCATAGGACACCACAAGACTTCGATTACGATTTTGCTAAAAAGTTCCAATATTAGCCAATGTGTCTGCGGAAGGTTGTGTTATTTTGCAGGGAAATAATATATGTCATTCATGAGATTGCAAAACAATAGAGCACACACAAACATGCCTTGCTAATTGATTGGGGATGTATGGTAGTTGCATGAGACAAACATTAACCATGATCAAAAAATAGATGTAGGTAATGAATTGATCTATAGTATCTGAATAATGTTATTTTTTAAATGTTTTTATGTATTCTTGTATCGATTATGAGATATACTGTAAATTAGTTCACGCTTATTTAATGGTAAAAGCATATCAACGTAATGAGGCTAAAACAATGGTATACATGGCATCCGAAGTCGAACATTGAGGCATTCTCATTCCTCTCAAAGTTATCTTGCAATAGTAAAAGAAGTAGAGTTATTATTTGGTGTGTACCGTATAAACGGTGGCGAGGCCACTATGAAGCGCTTGTGTCGTAAAATACTCTCCTTCAAAATCACACACCAGGTAAATATAAGGATAATTAACCTAGAAAGTTACTGACATTCCCAAATTAAATTAACTTGTAAATAAGTTAGGAAACAATACCTTATAACAGCCTATCAGATCATTGAATAAAGGGTAATACCGTTTCCCCATGAACTATCAGCCCATTTGCCCACTGCTCCATTAACTGACAGGTGGCCCATTATTGCCCTCTTGGACTACAACTGCTAGTCTACGTTTTGCCTCGTCGCCGCCGACAACCACGCTTAAAACAATCTGAAAGATGACGAATATGCCTCAAGTGGACTGCAACAAATTTCAAAATAAAGTAAGGGGGCGCGCGGAGAGAGGGATTCATAAATATTACTAATATAAATAACATCAGTGTAAGAGATTAATATACAGTGTATAATGAAGTTGGAAAATGAGAGGTATTAATTAATGAGAGTTATAGTTTGAAACTAAATGAAATAGTACTAATTGTTATTTTTAATACCAATTGTTGTAATAGTAAGCTCTATAGTGATCAAAATTTATCAATAGAAATTCATGAGACTGTGTTAGTAAAAAATAGAAAAATGACACATATTATATAGGAACAAACAACAAGTCAAAATTTAAACTTATAATTTATATATATAAGAAACATCTTTTGCGAAACACTATACCAGAGAGGGCATGGAAACTAATATAATATATGAAAAGTCATCCCTTGAGTCATTGCAAATGCTATTTCACCTAAAGGTATACTTACAATGATATAAAAATAAATTTAATTCAAATTTAGTGCGTTTGAGGCAGGTTACAACACACTATTCGGACAGGTATTTTATATATCTAATTCTATTTATTTGGTAACGCCATGAGATCTCTTTTCACGAAATCGTCCGATTGCCTAGCTGGTAAAATGACACTGATCTCATGTTCTTTACGGTATCAAGCCGTATTTATTTCAGTTTTAGTATTTGTGAATATAGAGATACTTAGTATTATGAGGACCTAAATCGCGGATATAGTGGAACGATGTCCACCATTTATTCGATTCTCTACATATGTTATGAATCTAATTGGATTTACTTTACGATACCAATCAAGGAAAAAAAACGAGCAACAAGTTTGTATGAGTTAAAGATAACAACAATAGTCTATATGTTAGGGTATGAAAATATTTTGAAAAGTATATATAAATATTTAATTTATTATGATATGATACATACATAAAAATGAAAACAAAATAATAATAAAATTAATTAAAAATATAAAAAAGAGAAAATTGTTGCCCAGAGCTCTCAAAACCACCCCCATCGTTGTTTGGGGGTGCCGGCTCCAACCGAATCAGACGAGGATGACCAGGCCACCCTCAAAAATTGCTTTAAGTGCA
>FXXK01002652.1:0-23271 GCA_900184695.1 Betula pendula
TGTCTGGGAGAGAGGAAAAGGTGAAGTGAGGGGGTGAGGGCCAGCTGAGAATGGTCGCTTATATGGGCGGAGGTGGTGGGAGGCTGGCGGGAGATGGGTGAACCGATAGGTATGGGGGTGAGAGGGATGGGCCGCATTTTTTGTGTGGATATGCTGGGTGGGTGGCTAATGGGAAAATCTTGGTGGTGGGGTGAAGGAAGTAGGCCCGGGTGGATAGGCCCAAGTGTAGGTGAATCTAGAATGAAGAGGAATTTGGGCTATGGGCTTTTAGAAGAGAGGGAGGCGGCCCATTCGGGGAGTGAAACGCTAGAAAGGGGTTAGAGAAGTAATATGGGGTGAATAGATTTGTCCACACAGAAAGTATTCCAGATTAAAGGAGACCATCGCAATGAACTGACAATGCAGAAGAAAATGACTTTAATTTAAAATAGGGAAAAGCCACATACCCCCCTCGAAAACTAACCACCTAATTGACAATGTTCCGTCCCAAATTTAGTCAAATTGTGACAATGTCCCCCCAAACTTACTAAACAAATGACAATGTCCCCCCAGGATGACAACAAAAAGACAAAAATAACCCTACAGATTTTCAATAAAACCAAATACCATTTTTTTAGATTTTATTTTTTTAAAACGAAGAATCTTTATAATTTTTTTTTTTAAAATTTTGAATTTGGCTAATTGTGTTGGAGGTTTATTTTTTTATTTGATTATTTTGTGGTATATATAAAAATTGGCCTGAGTTTTTTTTTTTTTTTAGTTTTAGTTTTTTTCGTAACCCTTATGAATTTGAAGAATAATATAATTTTTTTTAAAAAGAAATAATTGTAATTTTTTTTGTAAACGAAAATGTTTATAATTTTTTTTTTTATTTCTTGAATTTGCTCAATTGGCGTTTGTAGTGTTTTTTTTTTTTAAAAAATAATAATTAATTTTGTTTTTTTATTTTTTATTTTTAGCTTTAGTTCTTTTTCTAGCCCTTATGAATTGGTAATGTTTTTTTAAAAAAAAAAAATTTAGGGTTTTAGTTTTTTTAAACAGAAATTATTTTATTTTATTTTATGGGGGGAAATTCACTTTACCCCCCTTGAATTGCATGCCTTTTGCAATTTTCCCCCCTCAAACTTCAAAAAACCCCTCCCTCGGAATTTAGTGTATTTAAGTTTTAATTTTTTGCCAAATGTTCCCCCCTCCCGTTAATTTTTCGTTAAATCCTAACTGCGAAGGTTGGTAAATACCTAATACCCCTTAATATTTTTCAATTTTCATTTTTTTTTTAAAAAAAAAGTGACCCACGTTGGGTCACTGAGCCCAACGTGGGTCAGCCTGTGACCACACAGCGGTGGCGTCGCCAGCTGACCCGCTGGGGTTCACGTTGGTGACCCAACGTGGGTCACCAGACCACGGCGGGGTCTGGTGGGTGACCCCGGCGTGGGTCTGGGTGACCCACGGCTGGGTCACGAGCGTGACCCAACGCTGGTTCAGGCGTGACCCAACGCTGCGGTCACGGTAACCCACGCTGGTCACGGTGCTGACCCAGCGTGGGTCGCCAGTGACCCAGCCGTTGCGGTCCCCCCCCCCACCTTTTAAGACCCACGCGGGTCTGGGTGACCCACCGGCTGGTCACGGCCCGTGACCCAACGGCTGGGTCACGGCGTGACCCACGCTGGGGTCACGTCGGACCCCAGGCGTTGGGTCGCCAGGTTGAACCCACGCTGCGGTCACGCCGTGACCCAGCGTGGGTCACCAGAGCCACGGTGGGCTGGTGGTGACCCCGCCGTGGGTCTGGCTGACCCCGGCTGGGTTCCCCAAACGGCGTGACCCAACGCTGGTCACGGCCGTGACCCCAGCCGGTGGGTCACCAGACCCACGGCGGGGTCTGGTGGGTGGAACCCGCCGTGGGGTCTGGGTGCACCCACGGCTGCCGGTCACGGCGGTGACCAACGGCTGGGTCAAGCTTCGGCTGACCCACACGGCGTCACGGCAGGTGACCCATGGGTCACCCGTCACCTAAGTGGTCCAACCTTGACCCAAAATTTTTTTTTTTTAATTAATTTTTTATTCGAAAATAAGTACATTTGTAATTTTAAAAAAGTTAGGGGCATAAAAGTATTCACCCCTTTGACCGTTAACTTAACAGAATTGACTAACGGGAGGGGGACATTGCAAAAATTAAAACTTACAAATACACTAAATTGAGAGGTTTTGAAGTTTGAGGGGGGGGATTGCAAAAGCATGACAATTCAGGGGGGGTAATGTGAAATTTCCCCTTTATTTATTAAGGGATATTTTCGTCCTTTAGGGAGGGCATTGTCATTGTTTGGTAGTTTGGGGGGACATTTGTCACAATGAAAGTTTGGGGGGGGATATGCAAATTGGGTGGTAGTTTGAGGGGGGTATGTAGACTTTGTTTTTCCCATAAAAAAAAAAAAAGACATGCAGAAGAAATGATACTTTCTTTGGGATTGTGTGGGTACGTGGAAAGATCCATATTCCGGAGGCTGAAGCGGTTTGACGGAGAAGGGACACTGTACAGATCTGCTTTCTGGGTTGCAAGGCAGCGATGGTGTCCACATGGCCATAGGAGATCATCCTTTGTCGTGGAACGAGTTGTAACTGAGCTAACTCAGCTACGTGAATGAGACTCCAAACCACTTACAAAAAACATGGCTCAGTCGGACCGTTCAGCTTCGATGACAGAGCCTGTGGATTCCTCTTTGTCGGTTAATATTATTTAGCCTCTTAATTTCTTCGTTAACAGGGACTGCCACCCCCACATCGAATCCTCCATGCACTTGCATGGAGGTTGTATGGAGGATTCGGTGGGGGTGATAGTCCTGTTGAATGGTGGTCAGTAGCTTGATCCCCATTTGAAATGCATGGATGTTGCATGAAATTCGGGGTGGAGCGTGTAGTCTTGTGACGGTGTTAGTAGCTCCCAATCTCCCATTTGGATGCTAATTATTTAGACGGACCCAATATGAGATTTACTAAAAGAATAATACATAAACCCTAGCTGGAAAATCTTGCACTGTGTACGTTTAAGAGAAAATTACATGCTGATTGTGCAATTTCTCTTCGTGTTCATTTTAATGCTTTTCAGTTTTTTATGGCTTATGGGTGTGCTCAACAAATTACATGATGTCATGCAGATGATTGCCTTCATTCAGAGTATTATGATAAGTGAGTTCTTTCAAGCCACAAAGCTTGAAAATATTCCACAGCACGGGAGGAGGCCTAGTTCTTGCAATTTGGATTATCTATTCTAACATAACATTACTCTTTCTCTCTAGCCTTCATTTTGCCCTGAGATCGATCTTATTCTTTTTGGGCGTACATAATAGAACAAACCTAAAAAGAAGAGAGATAATAAGAACTAATTCTGCACTTAAACATATTTTCACACTTCCACTCAGAACACCTTAAAATCTCTAGAAGATTCTCAAAGTTTGAAAGCACAGTTGGGTCCAGTGTAAGCAACTAAAGCTCTTATATAATTAGGAAGCAGAAATCACTACAAGAAATTTGGTTTTTAGCAGCGACATTTTGTCGTTGTTAAAAATGCAAAAGTCACTGCTGATAACTTTTAGCAGCGACATGTCGTTGCTAATAAGACGTTGGAATAAGTTGGACACAAATGCTCATCAGCAACGACATAAATGTCGTTGCTGAAAATGGATTATCAGCAACGACAAAAGTCATTGCTAATAAAGACCAATGTCGTTGCTAATAATTGAATAATCCTGATAATCGATTTTCAAAATGCTTATTTTATTTGATTTTTTATTATTATTATTTTTTGCAATTGTTTTAATTTGTACTAATTAATTATGACACATTAAAAAAACATAATATACCATTTGCTAAAACATGTATTCCAATCAAATAAAATATTAATCATTTTACAAAAACTCATTCAAAAAGAGTATACACCAAATACACTACATAACACAAAAATCCTACACCAAAACTTAAAACAACCACAGAGACACCTTCCTTAAAAACCAACAAATACATCAAATCTCATAACTACTAAGAATAATACAACAAACCCAAATTACATAAACAAACAGCCAAATCTATACAATTATATGATCAACATCTCAATTGTTGCACAACATTCTCACTTGTTTTCCGAAATCTCCCTCTTGATCTTGTTACCCAGTTAATCTACCGAAAAACTTTTATGGTACCTGCATTAATCACAAATATAAGTGAGAAAATTTCAACTTTAATCCACCATGATGACAAGCACATTAACACTTTAGTTTTTGCAAAGATAATCAAACCTGTGCTCGTAAACTTGCTATGGCCAAAAAAGACAACATATTGAATTGTATTTCCAAAATATAGAAATGGAGTCTTGAGGAGATACAAGCCTCTCTTACACTCTAATGATTTAGCATCAAGATACATTCATTTCATGCTTTAACAAATCACTTCATGGAGTTTGAAAAATATAAACAATGAGGGTTTGTATGAATTTGCTCAAATTGCTAATATGTTAAACTGATTTAAAATATTACGGTCATGCACAACCTAATGCCAACAATACTCAAAGTTTTAAAATCAATCTAATCAAGTGTAAAAACAAGCATTCAAATTTCAAGATAAAATACATTCTAATAATGGCTTCATAGAAAAAGAAAGTCTCTTCATTGCATTTTCACTTAGGTCCATATCAAAGCACAGACTGTAAAAAACACAAATTAAAAAGAAAGAGATAGTGAGAATTGTGAAGAATTGCATTGCAGAATTTATATCAACTAATGGTATATTGACTTGGCTATTCTGGTTGTCAATGGTATTCTCAGATCTTGGATAGCAAAACTAGAGATACGGTAATGGGTTGCCTTAAAACTAAAATATCCCTAGAAGTACAGTTTTCGATTTAAAAGCTCCCAAATAGAGTAACCTCTAGCCACCAAGAAACATATACGTAACCATCCCTAATCTTACATTTAAAGGCCAACATGGAATGATCTTCATTTGTCTCAAGAAAAAGACAGCAAAAGAAAAAAGCAAAAACAATTCATAACCCAACAATGTGATCATCGACACCCAAATGAAGTGAATCTAATATACAAAAACCAATAACAGTGAAGAACATCTAAAATCCTCATTTTTGTGCCATGGACCAGGAATATGATCGTTATCACACATTAAATCCTGCTCAACAACTATCAGAGACACCATAACACTGCCAGACTTTAAAATAAGCATCCTGCAATAAACAAATTGCACTACGAACCCAACAAAATCCTTTTCAAAAAATGTTTACGTAAAAAGAAAAGAAAGAAATTATCAAACTAACCAAAATGAAAAGATGAGATGGTCTTACAAGTCTATAAATAGCTCAATTGTCGAAGCTCAGGAGGAACAACGCCAGAAAATTGGTTGCTTCAAGCTTCTCTTTGAAAAAAAAAAAACAAAAAAAAAAAATTAGAAAAGGAATATTGGATTACGAAAGAGCATAATAGAAAAACTCGCATGATTAAATCATCCAAGAAAATCACGATGTGACGTGGCAGGGGTATCAACAACCATATACATTAAAAAGAACAGGGAAATTTCAGAGGTTTGAGGTCATTGCAGTAACACCTTAACAAGAAAAACCAGTCTTAACCCCCCCATCTACTTAGTTTACACCAAAGTCACTCATGAAGATCAAAGCCACAAATTCAAAACGTACATGTCATCGTGAGACCTGTAGATCATTTCGCCAAATTCCTTTGAATCTCCTCTGATACGCCGATTCACCAAAAACAAAGCGTGCACATTAGCGTTGCTGGTATTATGATAAGACGCATCCTAAATCAAAAAACTTAATCAATATAAAAGTAATAAGTTAGATTGCATTAGGAAGCCATTCCAGTGTATTGTCCCATTGAGAAAGTTGTTAGGGCAAAATCACTGCAATGAGAGGACAACCAGTACCAGCCAGCCGTGGATGTGTTGTCACCGTAGACCGCATCTGACTGTGTCTGTTGGCACGACCAGACCCATGCCATGGTCTAGTTGGTCGTACCCAGCCGTGGTCCTAGTTGGTCGTGACCCACACCAACAGCCGTGGTCTGGTTGTCATGACCAGACCCACGACCGTGGGCTCCTGATGGTCGTGACCCACAGGCCCGTCGGTCTAGTTAGCACCACCGAAACCCCAGCCGTCGTCTGAGTCTGACCCACCCGGTGCCATGCTCTGTCTGATCGTGCTATGGCTGTGGCTGGTTGATATCCTAATTTTTTGCTATTATCCAAAAATTCACCTAGCAGCACTTAACCGTTATGGCCCCGCGTGCCACTTGTTCGCAGGTGGGCGGCGCAGATGCAAGGAGGGGAGGACAATTGAGAGAAAAAAATAAGAGAGAAAGAGAGTGAACGTATAGCGTGAAATATTGGGGGAGAAAGAGAGAAACAGGCCGGGGTGCGAAAATTTAATTTGGTGCCTTCATGCCCGCTAGTTCCCGCTTCCTTAATTCATTAATATACTTTCACCTGCTGATATAAGATAACAATAATTCTTTCTTTAAATTTTTTTAATTTTAATTTAGAAAAAAATTTAAATATTTCTTTTAAATCACCACTCAATCTACAATGTCTTTCCAAATTTTTATTGTGACAATATCTTAATTTCAAACTATCAAATAATAGTCAATATTTTACAAAACTATCAAACAATAGTTAATGTCCCTCCAATGCCAACAAAATACCAAAATGACCTTACAAATTTTTCAATAAGCCATACACTTTGTTTTAATTTTAAATTTTTTCAATTGAGTGGTAGTTTATTTTTTAAAAGAAAACGAAAATCTTTATNAGAGAGAGAGAAATAAGAGAGAAAGAGAGTGAATGTATAACGTGAAATATTGGGGGACAAAGAGAGAAACAGGCCGGGGTGCGAAAATTTAATTTGCTGCTTTCATGCGCGCCAGTTCTTGCTTCCTTAATTCATTAATATACTTTCAGCAGCGACATATTTGTGGCTGCTGATATAAGATAACAATAATTCCTTTTTAAAATTTTTTTAATTTTAATTTAGAAAAAATTTAAATATTTCTTTTAAATCACCACTCAATTTACAATGTTTTTCCAAATTTTTATTGTGACAATATCTTAATTTCAACAATCAAATAATAATCAATGTTTCACAAAACTATCAAACAATAGTTAATGTCCCTCCAATGCCAACAAAATACCAAAATGACCTTACAAATTTTTTAATAAGCCATATACTTTGTTTTAATTTTAAATTTTTTTCAATTGAGTGGTAGTTTATTTTTTAAAAGAAAACGAAAAATCTTTATACTTTTTTTTAAAAAAAAAAAAATTAAATTTGCCCAAATGAGTGGTTGTGTTTTTTTTTTTTTTAAAAATAATAATATTGTTTTTTCATTTTTTTTTTGTTTTATTTTTTTATTATATTTTAGTAAAGTATTTTCGTCCTTGAAGAGACATTGGCAATTGTTTGGTATTTTTTGAGGGATATTATCACAATTAAAAGTTTGAGTGGAACATTGTCAATTGAGTGGTAGTTTGAGGGACCGGATATGTGGACTTTAGGGTCCGTTTAGGATTGCAATTTCAAAAAGTGTGATTTTAAAAACAGCGATTTTAAAAAGTGCGATTTGAAAAGGTGATTTTTGAAAATATAGTTAAACGTTTGGCAAAATCGCAGTTTAGCCTTTAAAATTCTGCATTTCCAAAAAAACACTCCTTACCTGCGATTTGAACACGCAGATTTTCTGCGTTTTTAAATCACAATTTTTTAAAAATGCAGTTCCCAAACAATTCAATTTTTGCGATTTGGTTTAAAATCGCACTTATTGTCTACGAAATCGCAATCTCAAATGCACTTTTAGTCTTTATATAAAACATATATACATATAAAGAAAATTTACATTATTAGTAGTTTATGAGGGACATTAATATAATTAGTAGTTTTAGAGGCACATTGACAATGAGGTGATAGTTTGAAATGGGTAAGTGTACTTTTCCCAAAATAAAAAAAATAAAAAAGTTACCTTAATTATTTCAGCTTCCAATTAATTAATATTTAATGTGTTTATTAAATTATTACTTATCAGCATAAAGTTAATACTAATTCTTAATAAGTGAAGCATAATATGTAAAATATTTAATTTAAATGTGAGATGAATGAGAGAAGCAAGATTTGAACTCAAGACATTTACTTTGATACCATATTAAATCATCGTTTATATCATATATCAATTGAATTAATACATCGAGATTAAACAAAAACCCAAAAAGTCAATCACTCATTCGATCCTATTAATCACAATCCGAGTAATACATGCTTTCATCACAATCGCTTAGACTAGTGCACAGTGATAATACAAAATCCAACAAGTTTGATCAATCATTCAATAGTATCACGATTGATTAGACAAGTGCAAAACAATCAAGAGAGTTTAATCGATCATATTACGATTGATTGGCATAATGAACTAAGATGATATAAAATTCATAGAGTTCAATCAATCATTCGATAGTATCACGATCGATCTAACTAGTATGTGAGGGTGATAAGAAATCTATAGAATAATATTCATTTGATCGGATTAGTGTACTATGATAATACAAAACTCAAAGAGTAAGGTCAATCATTTGATTGTATCACAATTGATCGAACTAATGTACAAGGATGATTCAAATTCCATAAAAGTTCGATGGATCGTATCAATGCCTTAGGATAATACAAAACCAAAGAATAAGATCGATCATTTAATCATATCACGATCTATTAAACTAGTTCATACAGATGATACAAAATCAATAAAGTTCAATCGATAGTTTGATCGTATCACGATCGATTGGATTAGTACATTAGTACGATAAAAAGTCCATAAAGTAAGATTCATCATTTGATTGTATCACAATCGATTAGATTAATGCACTAAGATAATAAAAAATCCAAAAATTCGACTGATCCTTTGATTATAGTCTGTTCGATCAAACTACGCCAAGATGATATCAAATTCAAAGGACTAGTTCATTGCGAAGAACTAGTCCTTTGGATTTGACTAGTGCACAAAATATTAGTTTGAACGATTAATTAATTTTTTTCTAATCGACTAATAATTTAGATTTAAAATATTATTTTTTTCTATAATAAATTTATAATAAAAATATGAAACTTTTATTAATTTTTATTAATTTTTTTTTTTTAAAAAAATCGGATTAGCAATAACAACGACAAAAGTTGTTGCTGAAAATCAATTTTAGCAAGACTTCCATTTGTCGTGGTAAAATCAATAATTAGCAACGACTTTGCGTTACTTGAATAATGGATGTCTATTTTTATTTTTTTTTTAAAAAAATCAGACTTAGCAAATGCAGACGACTCTTGTCCGGTTGCTGATAATGGATTTATTAATTTTTTTTTAAAAAAAAAATCGGATAAAGTCGTTGCTGAAAATGGATCTTCAGCAACAAACTTTTGTCGTGCTGAAATTTTTAAAAAAAATTTGGGTGGAGGCAATAGCACGACAAAAGTCGTCGTTGAAATGATTTTCAGCAACGACTTTTGTCGCTGCTGAAAATGTTTTTTTTTTTTTAAAAAAAATTTGAATGGGCAATAGCAACGACGGCTGAAAATAGATTTTCAGCAACGACATTAGGGGTCGTTGCTGAAAAGTTTTTTTTAAAAAAAATTGGGTGGAGCAATAGCAACGACAAAAGTCATTGTTGAAAATCGATTTTCAGCAACGACATTTGGGTACTTTTGTCTCTGCTGAAAAGTTCTTTTAAAAACAATTTGGGTGGAGCAATAGCAACGACAAAAGTCGTTGCTGAAAATCAATGTTGTTGTTGATAAGTGATTTAGCAACGACATTGGAATCGCTGCTAAAAATGTCGTTTCTATTGACCAAATTTCTTGTAGTGAATATTACGCATTCATGCGAGTCATACAATCTTGTGGGTTGGTTCAGTATTAAAATCCATGTATGCCTCACATTAGGACTCTTTATATATATATATATACATATCTCATGAGCCGATCATGTTATTAGATTTTGATTATGGACGGTCTAATTTCTGGTCTCTTATGTACATTTGTGGTCACTAGTGCATTGAGATACTGTACAAGACGGCTAAAAAAAAATTCCATTTGTTCTCCTCCCCCTTTCCCCAACATTTCCACGTCTATTAAACATTGTATGGGTTATCAATTTCAAAACATGGGTTCTTCCCTGTTGATTCTAGTGAAAATTTCTTTTCGGTGATATAAACTATGTGTATCATAAGCTGTTTTTTAGTCAAGTTAAACATGAGCTTTTTGGATTATATAATGGCTCCGTTTGATAAAATTTTTGTTTTCCATTTTTTTTTCTTTCTATTCTCAAAACAAAAATATTAACAAATAATAAACACTTATAAAACACAACATCAATTTTAGGATATAAAAGCATAGGTACCACCTATGATAAGACTAGATGTGTACACATGTGGCGCTCAGAACATGTGTCAGCATTTTAGCAGGGCTTATGTGGAGTTTCGTTAAAATTATTGTTAAAACTGTAACGGAGGTACCAAGTGAGGCTTTCGGTTAACCTCGGAATCACCTGTGTCACTTTTTAAAACCGAATGTCTATTTGATTTTGGTCTAAACCACAGGTACTAAAATGACATTTAACCCTAGTTTTTATAATATATTTATAATTGCTTCAAACAGATATTTGTTTATATACGATTTATAATAAATGAAGAATAATTGCATTGTATGACATAGTACGCTGGTACGAGAGGTATAATGGCCATAGACTTACCATTATATGGGCTTGACCTTATGTTTTAAGAGATTTACTTATATGTTTGGTCTTGAATCTATTGGTTGCTTTATGACTAGCGTACCACGTATAGATGAAGTCACTATTACTACTTTATTAGTAATGCGGTCCACTCGAAGTCGGACTTAGTCGAGTTACTAATATAAGATGATATGTTGTGCAATATTCGAGGCACCGATGTTGTACTATAAGTTCTTTCGAGGACTCGCAAACCCGAGCAAGAAAGGTTAAGGGCTCGAGTAGACATCTAGAAAAAAGCTATAATTGTTAATACTTATATATATGTAAAATGCACGATTGTGTGCATTAAAACTCCGGTGATTTGTTATTGGAGTTATGTCGTCACTCTTCAAAATAAATCGCACTTTTTAGATGGCATAATAACAGAGACAATGCACATCATTTGCAAAAACTTATGTTCAATAATTAAAAGTTATAACTGTTACTTAAGGCTTATTAAATAAACCAATTTTATAATAGCTTACTTACTAAGTGATTTATGCAGCTACTTTTTCTATTTGTGTAACATCTTGGTATTTTATAAATTAGCAAGTTGTTAGGCCGTAAAGTGAGAAATTCGTTAGGATGAAAATAACAAGCAAATAGCTTGCATTGTCATGTTTGATTAGTTAGTAATTGTCTATTAATGTTTAATAATGTTTGTTTAGAAGTTCTTAGTCTATTATTTTGTTTAAGGATTAATCGTTAGTTGTCTCAAACCATTTATTTTCGCTTTCCGCTACAGTATGCTTTGATAATTAGTGAAATATAATGAATTCAACTAGTTATCAGTTAATTAGTTTGAAAACGTTACGAGTAACACTCCAAGTTAAGTAAATATAATTAATTAATTTTGAGGGCGTTACACCCACTTCTTTCCTTTGTCTGAGAGAGACATTTTAGGTGAAAGGGAAGGAAAAGGTGATGGAGGGGGAATGAAGGTGGGGTGAGGGGCAGCTAAGAATGGTGGCTATATGGACGGAGCCAAAAAAATATTATGGGTAGGGCCAAGACCAAAAAAATTATTCAATAGGGCCAACAAAAAAAAAAAAATGGATAGGAGCCAATAGGTTGAAAAAAAAAAATAGCTTGTAATTTTATTTTATTTTTTTGTTTGTTTAGGGGGGGGGGGGGGGGGGGAGTGTGCGTCCCAGCTCATGGTCATGAGAATGCAACTTCTTCCATTTTTAATATAATAAAGGTTAGCTACTCTAAGGAATAGTCATTCCACGTACCAAACATAACCTAAGACTTTAAGATCCGAATGAAAATGATTAAATTGCAAGTTGCAACTATGTATTTGCTTTTTGGGTAAATTGTACTTCTTATAATAGTTTTAGCATCATTTACAACATCTTCTTAAACACTAAATTTTGAACAACAATCTTTAAAATATATGATTAGTTAAAATGTTTATCTATTTTGATTAAATACGAAAAAAAATAAGAGGAAAAAAAAATTGTGTTTCATTATATTCATCCAATCACAAATTAAGTTGAAGAAATATAGACTAATTACAACCAATTTCTCAAAGGTTTTTATAAAATGCCCCAAATATATTGATGATGTGGTTGATCTCACGACCAATTTTAGACCAAAATTGTGTGCAAGAGAGAGATGGAGGTAAGCTCAAAGACTTGTTGGCTTGGAGTGTCAGTAGAGAATACCTCTGATTTGATAAATAGAAAAAAGGAGAGCAAGAATGGCAGAGTGTCAAGAGAATGTACTTGAAATGGATACCTTCCCTTACTTATATGGAGTATCTCATTCCTTTGCCCTGCATGGCTGTAGTCAATTAAGTGACGTTTGCTGATTGGACACTATTCTGGCCAAGCGTGGCATTCAGTTTACACCCACTAGTGTGGTACATTGTTCTTTGATAGGTGGCGCTTGCGGTAAGGTATGACTATGGCAAAGTAGTGGCACCGAATTTATAATTGCCTCATACATGATACATGCGCGCAACCGTTGTCAATCATTGTGTAATGTGACGTGCTTGCTGGTAGATTAAAGGCATTGCCTGATTCTTTGCCAAAAATATTTTGATAGTTGGCCGGGGTAAGGTGGTAGAGACGTTATCCTGAGCAATGTGTCCCCCTTTTGTTCCCTGCGCAGCTAGTTGGCTAATTCCTCAGGCCTAAAAATTGGTAATATATATTTTATGTTTATGAAGTTGCTGCGTTACATTCCCTTCACTGTTTCTGACTAGGAAGTAAGGGAAGAATATTGGAGTCCTGGGGTTGTTAGCATTGCAGAAAAAATGAGGAACCTAAAAACCAATTAACCTCACGCTACTGCATGCAATTATAGCATAATACTGCGGTATCTCTCTAAATTATAGCAACTATGGATTTGCTTAATTCCTCTATTTATTGCTATATATGGATCTTTCTTTCTTTTTCGTAAACTATATATAATTAAGCAGCACCCTATGTCAATGTATAGCAATTTAATATATATGCAATGGTTGGTCCAGCCATAGGTGGCAATGCTATTAAGGCCTATATTATATATGCCAATAATTACCATTTGCCTCTTCCTCGATCTAATTCCGATCTATAAAAGACTGCATGCAGTGACTTACAAACATGAACAACGACACAATAATCCATCCATATGGCGAAACAAAATGCGATGCTCCTTCTCCTCTTCCTCGGCCTATTCGCTGCTACAATTAGTAGCGCGCATGCAATGGCAATTTCTGAACCCATATGTGTGGTAGCGGGTGTGGCTCTAAACATCACCGCCTATAAGCCTATACTCCTGAACAAGAACTTGACGGCTGGTTCACTTCCTGAATGTTGCGCCAACCTTGGAACCGTCAAAGTCATTGAAGCCATCCTCGGACCCCAAACAACGTCTCAATGCGTTCAGGCGCAACTCTCTACAAGCACTTTAGTTGTTCAATGCCCCACAAGCTGTTGACGACGGTGTCTCCGCCGAACTCCAGGTGGAGTGCGGGCGTCAACCTCGGCTTTAGGTTAGTATTGATGTCTAATGCTAAAACTAATATATCCGCCAAGAATAATTGCTGTGATATTTATATATATAGTATCAATTGGCCGAAATACTAGTTTTAAATTTGTCATATATGCACTAAATATGTAATGATGCCTATTGTAGCAATTGCATTGCAGTTTTAGCAGCATCAACTATTAATAGTGAACAATAAAAAATAAAGTGCTTTCATTTGAAATTAATTACGACTGTTTTAATTTTCAAGTGGATGGAGCCAGAGAACATTATGGGGGAGGCCAGACCAAAAAAAAATTGGGTAGGGGCAATATGCTAAAAAAAAAAATAGCTTATAAATTTTTATTTTTACTTGAAATTTTTTTTTAGCTTATAATTTTTTATTTTTTATTTTTTCTGATTTTGGGGGCCCTACGGGTCCCCCCCCTATCTCCATCACGAGGTGGTGGAGGCTTCAGGAGATAAGGGTGGTGGAACCGATAGCTAGGTATGGTGAGAGGGATGGGCTGATTTTTGTGTGATATGGTGGGTGGGCTTAATGAGAAAAATCTTGAGGAAATTTGGTGGGCGTGAAGGATGTAGGCCGGTGATAGCCTAGTGGAGGGTGAATCTGGAAAGAGGGGGAAATTTGGGCTGTGGGCTTAGAAGAGAGAGACGGTCCAGTCGAGTGTAATGCTGAGAAAGGGGTAGAGAAGTAATCTGGGTGAATAGATTTGTCCACGGCAGAAGATATTCCCCATGAAAAGAGATCATCAATCACGATTTGCATGATTCACATGCAGAAGAAATGACAGCTTAGCGGTTTGGTGGAGATGGAGAAGGGACACTTGTAGAGATCTGATTGCTTTCTTGGGGCAAGCAGGATGGTGCCACATGGCCAAGCCTTGAGAAGCAAGGAGATCATGCCTTTGTCGTGAAACGAGTTGTCAAAGAAATACCATATTTATGGGAGGAGTTTGCTTGTGTCCAATAGAACCACAGAGTTGGCAGTAATCCCCCAATACGATGCTGCATTTCCAAGAACTCTATGCACAATTATTTATATATATGATTTTGAGCCTTCTTCGAAAGTAAATATATTATTTTAAATATAATCTAAAAGAGAAATGTTATAACATATATTGATATTTTTCTTTCATCTTTTTATTTTTTAAAATTATCATTGAATTTGTGGTTCACATATGTATTTACATATGAGACCACAAATCTAATAGTAATTTTGAGAAATAGAAGGATGAAAGAAAAATAAGAGAATGAAATGTAGCATTTTTCAATTTAAAAATATTACTTATTTTTTTTTTTTTTCGTAATGCTAGCCAAGCCAAAACCCCACCAACTCGCCTAACTTTGCCCCCACCCTATTGTCCCACATAAACAAAAAACCACCTAAAGCCCCACCAGATAACACCCCAAAAATTGCTCACAACTCAAATGCGCCTTGCCTTTTTTAGGGCTTGAATCTTTATAATGGAGCTCTCCAGATTTCTTAGCTCCTTGCAGCCTTTTATACCACGATTAGAAAGAGAAGTCAATTCCTTACGAAGATGTTCTTCATCGATGGCTATCAAAAAAGCCAAAGTCTATTCCTTACGACCCGCACAAGTGATCCTCACTAGAAGGACATATCTCCTTCGCACAACGCAAAGCCCAATCAACAGAGAAATAGATACCTTCATGCAACCTTTTATACCACGATTAAAACTTTAGGGAAATTTTTTTTTCTTTTTTTTATTCAAAACTTTAGGGATTTAAGCTTGAAAGTTAAATTAGTGAGATTTATATGTGACTCACAGATTTAACTGTGGATTCAATTATTCACTTGTATGGAGATGGGTAAAAGACGAGACGAGACGACGAGACGAGACGAAGGATCACCACAAGAAACATCCGGCGCTGGGCGAGCTGCAGCGGCCCAACAATTGCTTTACTTTTTATGTGCAGTTGTGACTTTTGTTTCTCTCTTTCTTATCACCCATTGGGTCTTTAAGACTAGAAAATGATATTTCATAGGACTTCAATATGTAATTTCTCATTGTTTTACCAACTCTTCAAATGGTCTATTTCTCCTAATTCTAACGTTTTCAGTGCAGATCGAGCATGGATGAGATTACAGGCGCGGGGAATAGTGAAATAAAATCACCCGAGTTCTTTTTTGTGGGCTGGATTATCCTGCTTCTCATAATTATACAAGAGAATATCTGCAAAAGCACCCCTTCATCCAGGTACTTCTCTTTGTTGCATTTGTTTGTTTCATCTTTGATATGTGCCTGACATTCTCTGTATTAGATTTTTGTTGAACAAAATAAATCTGTTAATATTAGTACGATCTGTTTTTTAGAAAATTTTTGTTCAACAAAATTTGTGATGAAGAGGGTTTCTTCTTAAGGTATAATCACGTCTCAAAAATTGTGTTGCTTTTATGAGTGAGTCAATTATCAGAAAAGGGGTTAAGTAATTTGCTTTCATAACACCAAAGTAAATTGTAAAACAATCATTTGAAAAAGTGAAACAAGTAAAGAAATCAAGCATGCTTATGATGCTATACTCGATGTCAAAAAGTTAGGTATAATGGTTTAGCGATCATGCCTGTTTGTTGATTTTAGCAGATTTGAGATTATAGGATGGCATACAACTGTCATACCCCCAAACTTTAGCATCAAATCCAATGGCATCTTGAACAGCATCTGCTTTCAGCCATTGAATGAATTAAGTTTGATATTTCAAGCCTCTTTGAACAACTAAGTAGATGCAATGCAATAGGTCAATCATCTGTATGGATGTTCTCAAAGAAAAAAAATGGTAACTGTGGATTTTGTCCTCTATATTTGCCACACACTGCAATTTTCACAGCTAAATCAAAAAAAGAAAGTTAAAGAGTCCAAATAGAAACTTACTTTTTGATGTCCTCAAGAATTGCTGCTTCACCTCTATACATCTGCAAAAGCAGTTTAGTTAGACATGACATGATACATACCATGCAATGTGTGAAACAATAAATGGGAAATAGTGATAGAGTTTTAGGATAGGACTCACTGTTGAGCCACAGTCACCATCACCTACTTTGCTATCCCATTCATTCAGACTGTCCCTAAGATTGATAACTGCATTTGCTGCTGCTTCCATAGCTGCCTAAAGAATCTGGCTTTGTTGATTAAGTTGTGGTGGTCGACTTACTGACTAGTCAAAAGTAGATATCAGCAATCAGGTCTAATAAGGTAGTAGTGTAAACAAGAAAACCATAGAAAATATATAATGTTGATATTATTTCATGAAATTTAAGTTTTCCTTCAATTTAAAATATTTCAATTATCTTTTCGTTTGTGTTTATCTCTCTCTTTGTCCCACATTGAAAAGATATGAGATTCATCTGTGCTTTATAAGAGATTGTATTTCTCTTATATTAGAATGAATTTTGAGACACATGTTATTGATGTTACTCTCTAGACGCGCGCACGCTTCGCATTACGCATTGACGCACTTAGCACTTCGCGCACATTTAGATGTGTATTTTTCTGATATGTTTAAATGCAATTTAATAATAGTTTTTATTTTATTATTTAAAATTCAGATTTTAACTGTTATTTCAACAGTCTTATTTAAACCGTCTTTAACTACTTATCCAATAGTTATAATTAAACTGTTGTAAACTGTTTTGGAAACTATTTTTTAAACTGCTTTGTTGACTGAATAAAATATAATGTTCTTCATATTTTTGATTATCTTCATATCTTATCTTCTTCTGTTCTGCTGTTACATAATTTATTGTTTTGAGTAGTGTTCAGAATTTGCAATTTGTAAACTATATTCGGATAGTATTGTATCCTAAGAACAGAATTGTTGTATTCCTTTTTGCAAAACTAATTATACAAGTGAGAGGTAATATTTGTTTAGGAGACAGATTTATATTCGCGTTACTGTCCATAGATTCAGTCATTCCCATAAAGATTTTATGCTTTCTTTAAATTCTGTAGTGCTCACAGTTTTATTTCTAACAATTCTTAAACAAATATTTTTTCATTTTTTTTTAATGGCACTTCCAAATATGAATTCTACAATTACTTCTCTGAATGTGATGCCCCAAGACCTTTCCAAACTGGATCGTTTTGATGGCAACAATTACAAACGCTGGAAGGAGAAAGTGGAGTTTCTGCTTACAACATTGAAGGTTTGTTACGTGCTTGACACACCATGTCCTGTCGTGCTTGAAGAAGGAGCCACTGATGAACACACTGATGTGATTGTCAAATGGGAGGAAGAAAACTACACATGCCGTAAGAACATTCTCATCATCACTCATCACAGCCACCAAAAAAGAAAAACAAAGAAACAAAGAACAAAGAAAGAAAGAAAGAAGAAAAAGAAAGAGGGAGGATATCGAGGAAGAAGTCTTCCTTGATATTAGTTTCGGGAACTTTCACCCCCACCGAATACGAGTCTTCCTCCTCCATGCAACGCTTCCGCTGGACTTTCGTAAGATGTTGCCTCTCTACTACACAACTTTGTATACGCCTTTCTTGGCCTGCTGAGGACCAAGAGGTCCTCGTCCCATGCCCATCACATCTTGTAACATTTCTAGAAGCATATATGTCTAGGACTAAGAGGATTAGAGATGAATAAATTGAACAAGTTCTTGAAGTTCTTGGTGGATGGAGAAAAATATTGTTTTTGGAACGCACGGGAGAGCGATAGATCGAACGACGGGAGGTGAGGGAGGAATTGGAAGTGTCTATCTCTTAAATAAGGTGTAATTAATGCTACCGTACAGGTACATGTTACAGCTATAACTCATGTTTTTCTTGTGTTCTCTCAAAATTGACGTGACTTTTAAAATTATCATTGAATTTGTGATAGAACATCAATTTTAAGAAGACACAAGAAAGACATGAGTCTTCTTTCTAGCTTTACTCTTTGGACCTAGCTCTTCATTCCAACCTTTTTTCTTGTATTTTTTTTTCCTTCCATTTAAATCTAGACTTGGCCAAAAAAAGAAAGTCAGTTACAATTTTTCCTGCATTGATAGAACTTTTGTGGTTAAAATGTCAAAGGTCTGAAAAAGGCATGAGATAAGAGATTGATATGGGTGGTTAAAGTTAAAGAGGCTGTTGAAATTGAGCTATAGTTGGCGACAAACTGGTCACTTCAGTTGTTCTCGGTTCATCACACGTACGGTAATAATTATATATATATAGATAATAATTAGCAACCCAAATGGAGCTAATTTATTTGCATAAGGCCAGAACTTAATTTCACATATTAAAGAAATAATCTTACTTGAAAGCTAGCTTACAACAACTTTAGAAAAGGACCTAGAACCCAATGTTTTCATTTTTCCTTTCACTCTCGCTGCCTGTCTCTCACACGCTAGCACACCCATTAAGAGGGAAATATTTTCAAACTTTTCTCGGCATGGCAGGCGTTCTCCATTTGCTACTGTCACCCAAATTTTGTCAAAGGGTGTCACGGCTAATCCCAAGGTTTGAGCCACTTTTTGATCAATAAAGTTGTAGGTAGATCCGCCGTTGATGAGAACCAGCAGCTTCCGTTGTCCCACCCAAGCTTCGACTCGCATGGTCTGTGGACTTGTATACCCAGCAAGAGCGTGGAGAGATATATGGGGTTCAGCATCCTCGGCAGCGGCATCCTCATTTGTTCCCCAGCAGGTTGTCCCTAAGTTGTGCCTTGCCTCTGTCAATTTCGGCCTCGATGATGAACATTTGTTTCACCTCGCACCGATCCCCTGGGGTATATCGTTCATTGCAGCTGAAACATAACCCCTTTTCCCTTCTTTTCTATAAATTTTTTTGGCGTTGTGTGGTTGACCAGTGGGTTTCGAATTGGATGTGGTGGTTGTCCCTCTGCCCCAGTTGGATTTTGGTGTATATCTCGGTGGGTCAGTTTGTGGAGTCTTCTTTGCCCGGTTCAATTGATCTTCTCTCATCCGTGCAAGTCCAATGGTCTCATGGAGCGTCCGTGGTTTGAATTTTCGTACATCAGTGGAAATGTCGGGCTTGAGTCCGCCCAAAAAGGTGCCGATCAAGGCTTTTTGTGGCAAGCCGATTACCCGATTGACTAAGCGTTCAAATTCCTTTTGATACTTGCATAAGGTGCCCCGTTGTTGGACTCGGGACAGAGCTTCGTCATAATCCTCATACTCCGTTGGCCCAAATTGAGCCAGCAATTCTTTCTCAAAACTGATCCAGGTAATAGCTTGGCCTTCAACTTCATAAACTATTTTCAGCCACTGCCACCATTGGTTCGCTAAAAGGCAGCGAGGGTCACCTTCTGGTCTTCCTCCGTCTGTTGGCACTTAAAAAATTGAGTAACTCAATCAAGCCAAACCATGGGGTCTTCTCCTGTAAACCGAGAAAAATGCATTTTCATGGGTTGGTTGAAATGGCCCTCCTCTCAATTGTCATGAGTGTGAGTATGATGGGAAGAAAAACTCGAAGCTTTGAATGCCTTCTCCAACTGACATGATGAATCACCCTGAGTTTTGGACATGGTTTCCACTGCATCTTTGAGAGACTGGGCAATGGTTTCCTTCAGCGATTGTTCCATGTTATGCATCGTCTCTTTGACCTCATGCAGAACTAGGTTGATAAGATTGACTAACGTGGATGATGGATTGTGGATGATTGTGGGAATGAAAATGACAAATGTTATTGATAATTTTCAGTTAAGGTAGGAATCACCATTTTACACACAAGGTGTTAGATAAAATACTTCAATGCCTTTTCTTCCAACCTAGACGTGATTAAATAACTGAATACAAATATGAGATAACTACTATCTTATTGGTGCTCGGAGATAAAGATGATCCTCACTTAGGATACTCTCCTCCATAACGAACTTATCTGATAACTACAACTATAAGGTTCTCCTTGATCCTTATTCTTCCTCTGCCGAGGCTAATCCATGTATCTAGGATTAGGCTTCTTGATTCTACGACTACGAGCCTTATCAGAAGATCATGATCCAAAAGTTTTTGCCAATTCCATTGTATAAGGTAGTTGCAAAGCGCCTTCCATCCATTGTACTAAAGCACTACAGTTTTCATGAAATCTAATGTCGAAGTAAACAAGGACTTTTCTCCTTTAGCCCTTGGAAGACGCTCCATTCCTTGTCGCCGAGCTTACAAAATGCTAATAGCGAGCGGCGGCGCATAAACGTTGCATGCCACAATACATTCTGAAGTATTTGTAGAGATTAGTTCAATCTTAAGAATAAAAGATGTAAGCGGTTTGGAATCCCACACGACATTAACGTATTCGTTAAAAGATGGGATTTGTTGTTCAAGGATGGAAGTTCGGTGTTGGAATCCTGAAAGGGGATTGAAAAACAAAAACTTCTGTTCCCTACAATAGTTAACCAACCTTCTGGAAGATCCAAAACACCACCCTCCCTGTGCTGGCCTTAGGTAGCTTATACTACGAACAATTCCTTCAACATGCTAAAGAAGCTTAAGGATTTGCAGTTCTGGGCCGTGAGAGGAGCAGCAGCCATGGGAGTGAAGGAGCTTCGGGAGGATGTGTTTTTGCTATCAACAACCTGATCTCCAAGACTTGCAGACCCGCCTAATCGGAATGCGATCGATCAGATTCCAGGCGCTGTAAGATCATGAACCTCCCATCCATATCCTCTGAAGTTGGTGCCAGCGGCCATTACCAATGTGCTCCGCTGGTCTTTTAGCTGTCTTGTAAAAGGAAAATATGCTTGAGAAAGGATGATAGACTGAAGGAAGATATTCTCCAAGTTACCGTATAGTGGATACTGAATTCAGCCATAGTATCGTAGTACGTCGTACTTAACAATGGAAAAAGAACAATAAAATTTCGAAAGGAGGAGGATAGATAATTAAGTCCGGACCTATTTAGGATTATAATGTTATATAGGAAGGACCAGGACTGTTCAGGTAGGAATAGGAATAAGGAATTCGTATCGAGTTTAGGTTCCACGTGACTACAAGTCCTTAATAAGTACTGCTCCGCTTTCTTTCCTTGGAAGAATCAAAACAGGTAATTAGTTTATGATAAACTAGCAGAAACTGTCGGAAAGGTATGTTATATACTATTTACTCTTAGGTTTAAAAAATTTTGACAGTGCTGCCCTGCCTCCCTCTGCTTTTCCAATCCCATTTGTGGCTTCGAAACAAGTTCTAATTATTTATTTGTACGTTAACTTCTCGTAGAAGCAATGCGATGTATTTCCATTTTATCACGGGGTAAATTGTGTGAGAACTTATCTCATAACAAAGAAAAAAGTGGCTTACATGTCACAATATATATTTTATATTATATTAGAAAAATTTACATACCTCTTTTAGACTATCATTCAATTGAAAATATTTCTCATAAACTTTCAATTGTGATAATGTTCTTCCCAAATATCAAACAATTATTTAATATTTCCTCTAATGCCAGCAAAAGAAAAAAAAATGACTATAAATTTTCAATAAGCCATAAATATTCTTATAAATTCAAAAACAAAAAAACATTGTAATTTTATTTTTTAAAAATAATTAAAAAAAAAAACGAAATCTGTATACTGTTTTTAAAAAGAAATTAAAAATTTGTCCAATTGAGTAGTTTATTTTTTTAAAAAATAATATAAATTTAAAAATTTGCCAAATGAGTGGTTGTGTTTTTTTTTATTTTTTTTTTTTATGTTTTAATTTTTTTTATATTTTATTAAGGGTATTTGTTCTTAGGAAGACATTGACAATTGTTGATAGTTTGGGGAGACATTGTAATAATTAAAAGTTTGGAGAGGACATTGTTAATTAAGTATTAGTTTGAGAGGAGTATGTTGACTTTTCCATTTATATTATATTAATAGAATTTTTTAAAACTAAAACTTTTAGCTACCTCTTAATTAATATACATATAATACTAAATGTGAAAGGTGTCTCATTTCACCAAAAGTTGGTTTTTCTTGATGAAAGGAAGCAACGTAGTTTATGGATAAGGGTCCTTGGTCTATTTATAAATAAGTTCTGTGATTCTTCCATCAGTCACAACTATGAACATGAAGAGAAAAATAGGCCAAAAACTCTATCCAACACTCTCATTCAAATATAATTGTAAGAGTTCTTAAATTCTACAATTTACAAAACAAAGCATCTTAGATCTTCAATTCAGACACTTAAGCAACAATGGCTAAAGGTCGGTGTTTTATTATTTTATGTTCATATGTTAATCTTCTTCCCCAAATTCTTACAAATTGTTCTAACAATATTTATATCAATTATCATATAACACAACGTCAAGGATTGTGTGCCAACAAAGATCGATGAAAATGAATTGAAATCCCATAGGGTACACAATATTGGGAACCATGTTTGATATAATTTTCCCTTTTTCCTTTGTTTTGGATCATTCAGTAGTAATCCATAACGTAAAATAAAACACGAATAAATAATTATAGAATTAATTTCTAGCAGCATGGATGTGGTGTAAGCCAACACATTCGACACTGCGTTGGAAGAGGGAAA